>CM069444.1:32853731-32946264 GCA_035610835.1 Ophiura sarsii | reverse complement strand
AGTCCAGCAAGCTTGACTAACCTAAAGCTAGTCAAGCCAGCTTGTCTAATAAGCGAGTCCAGCCACAGACTAGTCCAGCAGAACAAATCAAGCTAGTTTGGCTGAGCCGGACTAACCTTAAGCTAGTCAAGTCGGCCATAACCTATCCAGCAGGCTTGACTAATCTGCTTGACTAGTTTAAGCTAGTCCAGCAGGCTTGACTAACCTGCTCGACTAGTTTTAAGTTAGTCCAGCATTTGTCTGACTAGTTTAAGTTTCAGTGCACTGGTGGAGGTTAACTCTAGTTTTATGCTCGATATGACCTATCTGAATCTGAATGACCCTCTAGACTAAATTCACTATATTATCCACATCGAGGAAATAAATTACCATAAACTTTTCATTTCTCAGCCAACATAAATACATGTGCTTTGAATAGTATGCGAGAACTTGGATGTCATTTGTTGTGAATAATTATTGTCAATTGAACCAAGGCTTAATTGAACCAGCCATCCATCCGTACCTTTTTTCTATAGAATGTCAACACAATCAAGGTCAAAGTATTTTCCTTTTAGTGGTATAATAACACAACGCCATTGCTGAAATCGTTTTTAGCTCGATGTCAAAAAGTTGTCATCGATTCGCACTAGCGGGTGAGTTGTATTAATTTATAAAAGCTATATCTTTCTAGAAATGTTTCTTCAGAGTTTACTTAAGTTTACTTAAATTGAATATAACTTTTGTAGCTTATTGATTTCTATAACCGGCTTCAATTTTATTTTTCCAGTTTCAACATATTAACAGGAAGTAAACGCACCAAAGACAATGGCCTCTCAAATCAATGCAATCGGCAGAAGCAAACTGAAATTTGTTAAACAGATAGGAACCGGAGGATATAGCTCTGTGTATCAGATGACATGGAAAAGTAAGAAAGGAAAGATTGATGTTGCTGCCAAGAAATTAAACCGCCATGACAAACATGAGCTGAATATCATGTCCACGCTCGACCATCCCAACATCGTGAAGCTTCTCGGGGTAGTAGATGAAGAGATGGAGTTCATGCTGATTTTGGAACTTTGTGAAGGTGGATCACTTCGATCTTATCTTGATAAACATCAAGATAAACATTTCCCAGTAGATGAATTCTTTTCTTGGGCAAAGCAAGCAGCCATACCCGTCAAATATCTCAGAGAAATGAAGATTGTACACAAAGACATTAAATCCCCGAATTATATGATTACGGGAGGTAACATATTGAAATTAGGCGACTTTGGATTGGCCAAAAATATCGAGAGTACAATCAGCCAAGCGACGGAGTCTGCTTCTTACCACTGGATGGCACCAGAGCTTCTTAGACTTGGTATACTCTCTCCATCATATGACCTGTTTTCACTCGCTGTTGTATTTTGGGAACTTTGGACAAGAAAATTTCCATATAAGGGTATGGACAGTCAAGTCGTCGCTTGGAAGGTTTGCAATGATAATGAACGTCCTCGCATCCCAGGAGACTGTCCGCAATGGTTGGCTGACCTTATGCGACAATGTTGGAATTCAGACTACCACAAACGACCCAGTATTGATTATATAATCGATGTGGTAAGTGTTATAAATGCTGTATGGTCATGTGTTTTGAATTCGCCACCCAAAAAGGGTGGCGGCGTTGCATTTGTGGGGACGAATCGTCCATCTCTCTCTCCCCCTATTAACTCAACAACTAAATGTGGTAGAGCTATGGTTAAGGTGTCATTTGAAAGCCTATTTATCTAGCTACATTGTGTGAATAAATTACGTATTTCTATAACTGTTTGGCTGAGATATGATTGATTATATTTTGAGAGTCAGGGGTGGAGGCGGTGGCGGTGGCGGCGGTGGTGGCGGTGGCGCTGTGTACAATCTCTATGGGGAATATAAAAAATGTTCCCAATTCTACGTTCAATTTATAATAACTCCTTATCTCTATGTGGTACAAACATGATTTTGCTCTCATTTTATAGATTGTTTTATATTCTGTAAGTTTCTGTTTCAACAAACGTATCAACTATTATTTAACAATTGTAATTATGAATCGATTGCATTGTCCTTGGTTTGTTCCCTATTCGCTACACAGTGAACTTGCCCTAATTCATCGGTTTTACATACATGACTATAACAACAACAAAAAGTATTCAACCGATGATAGCAAAATTATATATTTTTGGAAAGCTCTCATTTTATAGGGGAATTCAAAAATGCCGTTTAAATCACGATAGGGTGAATCTAAAAATAATAAAAAATTGTGAACTCTAATAAATATGAAATTTAAACGTTTGTGCTCATTCACTTCCCGATATAGTATATTTCAACATTAAGTTACCCTTGACAGCCATTATGTTCTGATGGGTAATTGCATGAGGGCAGTTCCGTAATTAGGTAACCCAAATTGAAAAAATTGAAAAAAATTGAAAATCGTCGAAATAACCCAATTTATGTATCATATCAAAGGTTATAGGATGTAGTTACGTGATATAATTTGGAATTTGACCTATCGTTCTCGGTTTGGCTGATTTTGAAGTTGTTGCGGATGTACAGGGTATTTTTTAGTAGAGATCACACCATGGAAGTACAATTATGTCCATGAATGAACTAATGCAAGCATTACAAATTGATACAATCAATACAACAATGAACATGTGTTGTGCATCATATAACATAGTTTACTTAAAATGACCAAAGTATTAAGAATTACACTTTTTGGATTGAATTTGGCACCTTCTGTTGCGGACGTACACTTCCCAAAAGCTGCTACTTTTAACCACTCCGTGTAATACCTTGGCAATGTTGGAAACCAATGAAGTAAGTATTTTTCTAAAGCCAATGATTTATACTTAATGTTTAAAACTTATTTGTTCTGTATCTGTTTACATTTTTAATACATGGTCTCTTGAAGTGTTGCGGACGCACATCTGTGAATTATTTCACAGATGTACGTCAGCATCATAAATATGTACGTCCACAACGATAAACATTGGTCAATTTTAACTTAAAGATAAAGGTTCTGATAATTTTCTCTGTTTGTTTTCTTTAGGTTGGTCCCTCTTATAAACAAAACAATATCAGTTTTCATTACAGACTTGAACACTTCAGAGAATTTTTGATAGGAATACAGGTATACGGAAAAAATTCAGTTTCCCTGAATACGTCCGCGACGGAGGGTTTTCACACCATATGTCATTAAACGAAAATGGTACAGGAAAGGAATTTTCAGGTTTTATACCCCTACTAGAGATACTTGAAAGCCAGGTGTTAAAAATCAAGCAACTGGTATAGTTTAGATGTTGCAAACCCTCAAAGTGTCTGAAATGTACGTCCGCAACTACGTAACTGCCCATGAGGAACTAGTATGCACAGTAAAATTATGATTGGGATAGGTATAAAAATATTATTGAGCTTTAAGCAAAATATGAAAATAGATCGATACTTTTTAACATTCTTTATCACAACATGTTACCATTAGGTCCTATCTAAATTCCAATAGAACATTTGGATTCCTTGTGAGATTTCCGTACAGAAAATATATACTTTTTATAGAGTAGAATAAGTAATTATTGCGATATGCTAATTCGAATCTCAGATGGTGTAAAATGTAAAAATCTGGACATGCAACGAGAAGGGTGGCGAGTTCATAACACATGGCCGTATAGATTAAGTATAATAAGATTTTCAAATGTTCATAAATCAACTCACTACATGTAGCACATTTGAAATAGAGCGGTTATTATAGTCCACAAACTACGTGTAAAGCCTATCAGAAGCGAATTACTTTTGAGCTCCCTTTTATGTGTGTCATTTCAGTTGATCGCCCCCTTTCCCTTTTAAAGGAATTTGTATTGATATAATATTGTAAAATTGGTCGCATCTCCAATCATTTACACAGAGAACAAGGGAATGTCATGCAATCACTTCAACCTGCCATAAATTTTTTTTATACCGATGATGTGCTGAATAAACTGGTTTAGGCATTATAGAGTTCACTCATACACAATTAATATTTGTGTAGGAAGCTGTTTGGAAGTTGATGGACGTATATATTTTTGGGGAGAAAATCATATAGACAAGCACTAAGAATTCGATTTCATTTCACCTAGCATTTTCCCATGCATAGACAGTTCAGTAATCATACTATTGAATAATTTATTAGGCCTATAATGTAAATGTTTATTTATTACATTTTTATATAGATATCCAAAGCAGCTGCAGTAGCCATGGTAGCAGCAGCAAAGAAACCCAGACATCTAGAAATCATCAATGGTCCTTGGACGTTAGAGAAGGTGTTTGGCGAGTCAGGACCAGGTAAACTGTCTACTGGTTGGGGTATGGCGGTCAACCTGAATGGAGATGTTCCCATTGCCGATTTCGATGTATCGCAAGTAAAGGTGTTCAGTAGCGATGGAGAGTACAGATTCAGCTTGGATACTACTCAAGGATTAGAACCAGAGACAACATCATATCCACATCAAATCATTGTCAACTCAAACAGTGATCATTTTGTAACTGATAGGACTAGGTATATTAAGGTATATGATGTTAAGGGTGCATTTAAGGATAAATTGGTGTCATTAAACCCACAGTCATCCTCTCATTTTCCATCTTTATATGGCCTCACAATAGATTCCAAGGATCGTATACTGACAGGTGATGTGAGCAATAAGTGCATTAACACACAATGACAAGATGGTACCTACATTACCAGTATCGAGGTAGGCATTAATACCACATATCTCGGAGTCACCTCCCAAAATACAATCATTGTCGCCGAGTCTTACGAGCCTCCACAGATAATGAGCGATACTGGACAGGTCCTGTGCACTCTAAAGCATCCTGTAAACGATGACAAATGGTATGGTGTGTACTGCTATGAAGACATTATATTAATTTCTAACTGGAAGTCAATCGTATGCTTTTCTGTATCCGGTGAATGTCTAGGTAGCATAGACCTAGGCATAGTATATCCAACTGGCCTCTCATTGGTAGATGATGGCAAGAAACTAATAGTATGTGATATGGGCAGCGTGAAGGTTTTTGCAAGAAACCCATAACTTTGTGGCACCTATTGTGGCACCTAATCATTTAAATTGAGCTTTGTGCAGAACATGGTCAATGAAGTTGCAGATGAGGTAATTTTAATCACACTTGAAATCTTCCATTTTTACGAAAGAGTTCATATTTTCTGTCAGAAACATTCAAGTTTACATTCCTAAGAAAGCTATGCATGATAGAATCATAAGCACTCTGACCACAACAATATTGTTCATAGCTAAATAAATGCGCCGTTCCAGGTATAAGTCAATATGGACCAACCGGTATATTGACATTATATTATATAAATCATATTTTTGTACTCTATTTTATAAACTTAACAACACGGAGAGACATTTTGAAACAACATAGCCTGTATGTAATTGGCAAATTCAAGTGCCATATAAAGCATACTCTCAGAAATTGTCTCATTTCAGTACTGAGACGACATAGAATCAATGTTAAACACCATGCACTTTGCATTCAGGAATCAAGCAGGACAATGGAAAGTAACCCACATGTGTACAATACTTCGATTCTATACTGATGTAATGATCAGTACTGGTAATGATAGAATAGAGAATATAAAGTATTCAATGAAAATATCTGTATACAAGTTACATTATGGATATGAATATCCAATCCTACAGATAAAAACCTACACTACCAGAGTGCCACCATTGCAAGAATCCACTGGTCAGTGGTATTTTGCGTCTTGAAAAATAGGTGGGTAGTAAAAAGCCTTAATCTTATAAAACAAGCAATTATTACATTAATCATGTTCATATGCGGTAATAGCTGAAAACATACCTCTTGGGGTCTTTTATTCAATGGGTGATTTTAATATCATCAAAACATGCAAAAATCGAGCTTTAAATTGATACCTCATAATTAAATGTATTCCTTTTAATTTCTTTATATTTCTAAAGACATTTTAGTTATAGAAACTAGGAATACCGACAAGAGGTATGTTTTGATGTGATGGGTCACATTTTACACTGAACTACCAAAGAAATGATCACTTTGCAAGGGCACAAGTTAAAATTTAAAATTCTCTGTCGACAAAATTAACAACAAGTGAACACATGATATCATTTTGTTGTCGGTTATCAAAAGATTACCTCAGTCGCAAATTTTTCTCATTTTTTACACATTGAATTTTAATCTGTATCATTTTAGAGAAGTGATGAGTTACTTTTGTGGGTCAGCATATTATCCTGTCAACGGATACGAAACTTTTGAATGTGTAATATGGGTGCATCCTTTTATGCACTGTATTGTTAATAGTGCTAAGTAATCTTATTAAAACTATAGCTCCTTCGTACAAATATTAAATTATACATTTCTAAAGAGGTTTCTCCTCTTTAATATGAGAATGTTAACACAGCTATGTGTCCAAAACCAAAACAAAGTTTAAATACATGTATTCGGATAGCTAGAAACTGCAAAGTGAATAGTGACACCTTTTTCAAACATGTATAAGTGGGTCAACAAATATGCTTGTATAAACACCGTACTAAATTTATTAACATTCCTCCAAGTGTCTATGTTACACACAAAAACCCACAAAAGAACATAATAATAATAATAATACATGGGATTTATAAAGCGCCTTACGATGTAAACAGCCTCAAGGCGCTGCACAGAAATATTTTAAAAACTAAAAAAAAATCATTAAAACTACAACAAGACATATGCTAAAAATATACAATCAATATTACTAATATCCAGTTACATACTAAAAATAAATCAAAAACCAGATACTATAGTCGATTCGCAGACATTGGCCGATTTTAGCGATATACCATTTCAGTAAAGAGGTAACAGAAGCAAAAGATGGGGAGGCACTCGAATTTAATCGTAATATGCAAGGGTAATACCGTGGCTTCGTGTGCATGTACTACTGTGATCATGGTGATGTAGTCACCACTATGTACCTAGTGACAGGGAACTTGCGGTTGGATTATCGGCATAACGATAAAGAAAATGTATTGTTATTCAGATAAATTGATAAAGGTATTCAGGTGGTCTCATAGCCAGAAATACTTAACGTAACCGTTTATAATCCGTATCTTGGTTGATATAATTGTTTTTCCATTTAATTAGGACAAATGGTTTTGTACATATATAAAAAATGATTATTGAATTATTTTCCGGTTTATTCTCGCAAAAAAATACGTAGAACTGTTATTTTCATTTTCATTTTGCCTTTATTCCACGTGCATAATAAAACTGTAAAATAATAAAAAGTATCCACTAAATTATGAATAGGTAAAATGACATACATACTATTTTTCTTTTGAATCCTGAAACGGTCGATGATGGTCGATTTGTTTTTATTGTGGTAATCGCTTCCAAAGGGATAACACATTTGAAGCTGCTGGATTAAGTTTTTGGTTGTCGTGATTGTAAAGCTATTTGAACTAAATTATTCCATCTAAATGACCGTAGGTAGTCATCACCCAATATGATATGACATGACCTGGGCTGCCTCTTCCCTCTCCCTTCCCATCTGCCTTCTGGCGATCGTTCCAACCCTGTCACCTCCCCGATTCTTTCCTCGATCCGTCCCGTCATTCATTGATAAAGCCACACTAGCATGAACAGCATTTGATTATGGAGCGCAAATAATCATGATAATAACATTTATAAAAGTACCGCTGTTTCATCATTGGTCAACTTGGGTTCCTCTAACGCCCAATGGACGAGGTCCAAAATCGATACTGGTGCGCCAGAGTTTATGAATCTACTATAGTTGTCAATACAAATATAGAACATAGTAAAATACATTATAAGAAGAATAAATTTAACGGTCAGAAACACGAAATATACACAATCAGTATTACTACCACACATTATTGACCAGCAAACAACGTGGCAAATTCAGATAAAAGACATTATTAAAATATATATATATACACAATTAAATATTTTTGTATTTTTAAGAAATTGCACATCAGAAATTTCACACTAGAAGGACAAAATACAAAAGACTATCAGAAATTGCAATATTACACTGACATGACTGAAATGATGGAAACGAATATCTAGCCAATCGAGCGGGTAAAATCCGCCGATCGAGCGGGTAAAATCCGCCGATCGAGCGGGTAAAATTAAGGAAAACATCTCCAAAAGACAATTGTATGGCTTTATAAGTGATCCCTGCTACCAGGTCAGGGAAAAAGAAGGACATTCAGGAAGCTCCTTTAAAGTATGTCTTAATAACAATCTAAGAAGCTTGAAACGGTATGAATTGAAAGACTAGGGAGTAGGAAATGACCTTCCCAGATCTAGAATAATACGTTGTTTTATTTACTTTTATTTTAATTCGGTTTTTTTATGATTTTTTTGTTGCCACGTTCCCGCGGAATTCATTTTGTAAAGGGGACCTTAGTAGCCTACTCTCCATTCCTTCCATAAAACGTCCATTCTCGCCCCCCCCCCCTCATTTTTAAACTAAAAATGCTAGGAACTTCAAATCTGGTGTACATGACACGTAAGATCAAATAATGTGAAAAATGCAAACATATATGCCTAATTTGCGTATTTAGTTAGCGGCCATCTTGGAATTTAGGTTTCGTGCGTAAAATATTCGTTTTGGCGTACCATTACCTGTTTTCTTTTTCTTTTTTAGGGGGGAGGAAAAATCAAATTTTTGGATTTTTTCTTCTTCTCCATAACAATAACATGGCTATTTGAAATCCGACACCAAGAATCAAAGACGGCCGCCAATTAAAGATGCCAAAAAAGATGCAAAATTTAATATTTTCATTTTTCTCATTGAATGATCTGTGGTGCCATGTACACCAGGTATTAAATGCAAACCATTTTTCGTTTAAAATTGTTTTTTTTGTGTATTGTCACATCTCCTGCCTGAAATGAATATTATTATTGAATTTCTAGAAACTGTCTTATAACAGTATTGTAGATTAATCACTGAGACTGAAATAGAAAATGTATCTCTGTAAGTGAGCAAGTGACATAAATGACAGCTGTATTGCGCCACCAATTACCTCTTTGATGAAGAGTCAACAGAAATTACTTACTCCTTGTGTCTCATTTCTGTGTGATTGATCATTATAGCAATGACTACAACATTACAATTGAGCGTAGCTTACTGTTATAGTCTTTTCCGAGTAAGAGAAAGAAAGGGGGAGAGAAGAGGGAAAGGAGGTGGACGAGATGGCGGAGTGAGCCCGGGAGTAAGTCATGGAGGAATATAGGGAGAGAGGAACAGATGAAAGGGCGGGTTAAGGGAATGACGGGACGGATCGAGGAAAGAATCGGGGAGGTGACAGGGTTGGAACGATCGCCAGAAGGCAGATGGGAAGGGAGAGGGAAGAGGCAGCCCAGGTCATGTCATATCATATTGGGTGATGACTACCTACGGTCATTTAGATGGAATAATTTAGTTCAACATGCAATGTCTTATAGGAATGATCTAATCACAATCCATTTTTACGTTGAACTACCAATTGGAAATTCACGACATTCACGGCTAATCGTCCAAAGATAGACGACGGTGGCCATAATTAGCCATAAATTGTGATGGTTTCAACATAAAAATGGAGTTTGATTGTATCATAATTCCAATCAAAATGAAAAAATGTTCCCCCTAAATGTTTTTATCCGCTGGAGTTGGAAAATCAACTCCAGTGTAAGTATAAGACCTATTTTTCCACGTACGCACAATTTAACCTTGGCTATTCGTGAACGAGATCATTGGTACGATCTGAATCAGACCCCTCGACGGGGAAATATACAACAGCAATATAAATAGGTCCATCATTATCAATACTGATTTTTATCCATTGTCTTTCAATATCATCAGCATTACAATTGAATACATTATCATCAATAACATTAATATAATTAGATACAAAGAAACCAATACCACCACCACCCTTATGCAATCTGTTTTTACCAATCTATGTGTAACCGTCAATCGAGACAGTGGCTTGGCTCTTAAGAAATGTTTCGGCAACACCAAATATATCAATTTTTTCCTTTTTTCAATAAGTCACCAATTTCATACATTTTATTCTTAATTCTATTAAGAATAAAGTGGCATAACTACTTTGAATTAAAACACTTGTAAAACGTGGCCATTTGTTGTGAATTATTTTCAATCGAACTATCCATCCTCAATATTGTACAATGTACCTTTAATATAGAATTAGAAGGTCAACGCACTCATTCTATGACACAGTCAAGGTCATAGTTCTTCCCTGGGTTTTTTCCTTGTTATAGTACACACGTGTACACGCCTAACACGACGCCATCCATTTTGCTGATTCGTTTTAAGCTCGATGTCAAAAGGTGGTCTTCAATTCGCAATATAGCAGGTGAGTTATAACATTTATTTATTTTTAGAAAGGAGTATAAACATTGTGTTACATTGTGTTTCTTAGGAGTTTATTAACTAGAATAAAGTGTGTATCCCAAACGGTTATTTTCTAAACCAATTCAATTTTCCTCCGATTTCATTAACAGGGAATAAACGCGCCAAAACAAAGAAGAAGAAAATGGCCTCTCAAATCAATGCAATCAGCAGAAGCAAACTGAAGTTTATTAACCCTAACCCACCCGGTGGATTTTCCAACAAAATTTTTCTCAAGCGAAAAAAGCACACACAACAAGAGGTGCCACGCCCCGGGGTTTGAACCCACGACCTCTCGGTTGGCGGGCGGACACTCTACCAACTGCGCCACGGGGGAAGCTGTGCTGGGCGAGTGTATTCGCCCAGCTATATAGCTTACAGCCATTATTTCAGACAAAAACCTCAGCGCCAGGTGGAACCAGGATGCTGGGAAATGGGATTTCATGGGATCTGGGGCTGTAAGGGTTAATCAGGGTAAAATTAGAGAAAAAAAGTGAAAATTAAAAAGAAGAAAAAAAATCGTTCAATAACCCTAACCCACCCGGTGGATTTTCCAACAAAAATTTTCTCAAGCGAAAAAAGCACACACAACAAGAGGTGCCACGCCCCGGGGTTTGAACCCACGACCTCTCGGTTGGCGGGCGGACACTCTACCAACTGCGCCACGGGGGAAGCTGTGCTGGGCGAGTGTATTCGCCCAGCTATATAGCTTACAGCCATTATTTCAGACAAAAACCTCAGCGCCAGGTGGAACCAGGATGCTGGGAAATGGGATTTCATGGGATCTGGGGCTGTAAGGGTTAAGCAGATAGGATCAGGAGGTTTTAGCTCTGTGTATCAGATGACCTGGAGAAGAGAAGAAGGAAATATTGACATTGCTGCCAAGAAATTAATCCGAAATGACAAACATGAGCTGAATATTATGTCCACGCTTGACCATCCCAACATCGTGAAGCTTCTCGGGGTAGTAGATGAAGAGATGGATTTTATGCTGATTTTGGAACTTTGTGAAGGTGGATCACTTCGATCTTATCTTGATAAACATCAAGATGAACATTTCCCATTAGATGAATTCTTCTCTTGGGCAAAGCAAGCAGCCATACCTGTCAAGTATCTCAGAAAAATGAAGATTGTACACAAAGACATTAAATCCCCGAATTATATGATTACGAGAGGCAAAATCTTAAAGTTAGGCGACTTTGGATTGGCCAAAAATATCGCGAGTACAATCAGCCAAGCGACAGAGTCCGCTTCTTACCACTGGATGGCGCCTGAGCTTCTTAGACTTGGCATACTCTCTCCATCATATGACCTGTTTGCACTCGCTATTGTATTTTGGGAACTTTGGACAAGACAATTTCCATATAAGGGTATGGACAGTCAAGTCGTCGCTTGGAAGGTTTGCAATGATGATGAACGTCCACCTATCCCGGATGACTGTCCTCAATGGTTGGCTGATCTTATGCGCCAATGTTGGAATACAGAATACCACGAACGACCCAGTATTGATTATATCATAGATGTGGTAAGTGTTATAAATCCTGTATAAATTAATACAATACGGATATAGGACGTGCGCAAATTAAAAAAAAGTTATTACATAAATCGTGCCATAATTAAGGTACATTACGTAATGCGCGCGAAGCTCGCAAAAATGGGCTATTTATATATTAATTTAGGGAACGTTCATTATTTATGGTGGAAGGAGGTTTGGGACAAATTCGAGACGCTTGTATGAATATACCTAGACCTCCCCTTATAATACAGCTAAAACTAAAATCCCCCCCCTACTCATCAGTAGCCCCCCCCCCCCCAAAAAAAACCCACCCCAAAACAACAACACCCGAACTTGTTATAGGGGGCTGTCTTTTTTTCTTTGGAACTTTGGTAATGGGTAGACGTTGGCAACTGTAGTGTTCCTCTTCTATCTGAATGGTCAATACTTAAAATGCACCATCTTTTCATCGTGTGTTATTGCTGCGAGCGTAGTGAGCCGGAAGATTTATCATATTTAGACATGTTTGTGTGGTTTTTAACCAAAAAGTCATGCAGAACTGATGACTCCCATTATATGATTCAAATGATGACCCCTATTTTATGATCAAAAAATGATATCTATCCAAGTAGTGCTCTATTTGGAACCCCCTTATGTAAGAGCTTGGCTTGAAAATATAAATATGCACGAAGCCCCCCCCCCCCCCCCCCCCCCTATGGGCGGCTTTTTAGGTCAAAATGGTCTCAAAGACTATAAAAGGTGTCAACTAATAAGAAAGGTGTCAAAAAATTATTTTAAAAGTCTCAAATGCCCCCCCCCCCCCTAAGTTGCTTATGCAATGTCTATCTGACGGTTTAGGTTCTAAGAGAGGGATGGACCCCTAAGCTTTCATATCATTTGCAAACCCTGCCACGTGGATGGGACCTGTATTTGGGGATCAACTGAGACAACGTGCCGGGACATTCAAATCCCCTCCTCTTCCCCCTCCCCATGATAATTTGAGTGGTTTTTGGAATTTTGTAAATAAGTTAATTAATCAGGACGGAGAGGTTTGTCCATGAATTAGATATACCAAATCTTTCATGCGAGACACTGGATAAACTGATATAGACATTATGGAGTTCACTCATACACAATAATATTTCTTTGGGATGTTTCTTAGAAGATGGTGGCCATAACACTAACAGACAATAAAAATTGCTAATAATAGTTTTATTTTTCAAAATATTTTTGAAAAACAAAAGCATAAATATATAAAATAGACCAGCACAAAGAATTTGATTTAATTTCACCTGTATTTGCATAGACAGTAGATGTAATATTGAATAATCATAATGTTAATGCTTATTTATTACATTTCATAGATATTTAAAGCAGCAGCAGCAGCAAAGAAATCCAGACAGCTACAAATCATCAATGGTCCTTGGAAGTTAGAGAAGGTGTTTGGCAGGTCCGGACCAGGTAAACTATATTATGGTATGGATATGGCGATCAACCTGAAGGGAGATGTCGCCATTGCCGACTGCCATGACTGCAGAGCATCACATGTAAAAGTGTGCAGTGCCGATGGGGAGTATAGATTCAGCTTGGATACTACTCAAGGATTGGAACCAGGGACAAAATCATATCCACATCAAATCATTGTCAATTCAAACAGTTATTATTTTGTAACTGATAGGACTAAGTATATTAAGATATACGATGTTGATGGCGCATTTAAGGGTAAATGGGTGTCATTAAACCCACAGTCATCCTCTCATTTTCCATCTTTATATGGCCTCACAATAGATTCCAGGGGTCATATACTTACAGGTGATGTGAGCAATAAGTGCATTAACACACACAGACAAGATGGTACCTACATTACCAGTATCAAGGTAGATATTGAGCCCGGGTATCTTGCAGTCACATCCCAAGATACATTCATTGTTGCTAGTGTATGGGGTAAGCCTGCACAGATAATAAACGATACTGGACAGGTCCTGTGCACTCTGAAGCATCCCGTAAATGATGACAAATGGTTTGGTGTGCACTGCTATGAAGACATCATATTAATTTATAATTGGAAGTCAATCGTATGCTTTTCTGTATCCGGTGAATATCTAGGTAGCATTGACCTAGGCTTATTATATCCAACTGGCCTCTCATTAGTAGATGATGGCAACAAACTAATAGTATGTGATATGGGCAGTGTTAAAGTTTTCGGCAGAAACCCATAACTTTGTGGCACCTCGTTCTATGCTGGTTACTCTCATAGGTAACCACTGGAAATGGAAATACCAAATGATGAATGTAATTGTTTGATTCATTATAGGCGTATCAAATCCCGCAATCTATACCTATTACCTACAATATTTGCCGATTTTTTCTGAAAAGGGAAATGATGATATATGTAGGTAAACCGACCAACATGGAAATGCAAACCTAGGTTTTATATAACGGACTTGTTGCATCTTGTGCACTTTGATAAGACAAGAAAAAAGTCAATCATGACATCCGGGTCAAAGGTCAGTAAAGGGTAAATAGGGTCATTTCCCTATACAGGGGTAAAATTTACTTAACCACAACAACGAAAGGAATTTTGAAACAAAATAATTCTATGTGATCTTTTTCAAACGTTAACACATGTTTTTCTCTCTCTCTTTATAATGAAGTTTGGCTATCATGAAAGACTTCCCTGGACTCGCGATCTTCTTTGACTGTGTTTTTCATAAACACCCATCACAGAACTCTACTATCATAATGGAAATTTGATTCCAATTTGATGAATTTTCAACATTATTGATTTTCATCATAAAGCATTCCGTTGGGGTGTGTTCATTCGTGTAAAGTGCGGTTGTAACCGGAAACACTGTAAATGGCGTTAACACGGTGTCAAACCATGGAATTCTATTTACGAACGAAAAAACTCACAAAATAAACTGTCCTGGTACCAGGACAACTTAGTAATTAGGAAATGTATTGCTCTGGAACTTATAAGATATTTTAGTTTCATGGTTATAATGTAATTTGACCAAAATGTCACAGATAGAGGGCGTTCCATGAAAAAGATCACATAATATGCCTTTAATTGTCAAATCAAGGTGTTCAAACATACTCTCATCAACATCATCTCGTTTCAGTACTGAGTCAGCTATAAGTATCGATGTTTCAGCACATGTACTTTGCACTCTGGGATCATTCACTGCAATGGAAAATAAACTAAGTCACTCACAGGGACGCAATTCTGCGTTGATGTACATGTATAATGACAGGATAAAAGTACACATAAATTTACCAATATAAATAACCAAATAATCTTTGTACGATTTATTTAACAAATCATAGGAATATTAAAACCCAGAGATCGATATAACAGTTTTAGAGTGCCAAACAGTTTCAAGAATCCACAATTGGTCGAGATGCCCCGGGCGAGATGCATTATTTGACACAACCCGTATTTATTGTCAATATGAATGTTTCAAATGTTAATAGTATGCTATAGAAGGATGACCGGTTTACTTATATAGATTCATTGTGTGATCCAATCATGTCAACACTAGTTCCATTAAACATGTTAAACACGTATTTAAAGGTATATTGTGTGATATTTTCCAGGGACGCCCTCAATCCTCGACAACAAATTGGAAGCAGATTTTCTTTCAGATTTCCTTTTCTGATCATAAATCATAAATATATTCCAAGTTACAGAGCGATATGATTCTTAATAACCTCAACATTATGGTTTAGAGTGAATTTAGAGTAAAATTTGAAAAATAGATTGTACCGGGGCGGTACAATCTATTTTCAAACCATGATTTTGAAGCTACTTGGAAAAGATCACATAATATTAATATGCCTTTAAGGGTGAATGCTTAGCTTACACTCTCTTTTGACATTTTAATTTTAGGTGTTTTTACTCCATGCAAACTCTTTTAAATATACCTTGTGACCTTGAAGGACACTTGAAGAAGCCTACTCTTCCTGTTTAACAGTTAGAGCAAAACCTTACCTATAACATAGAGTCACATCATCCCGAATGATCTTTTTGTCATTATTGACATAAATGTATGAAATAAAATAAAATGTACCTGTATCACTCTGCTGTATCACTGAAATAAATTATGGTTTATAGCATAACGCCGCTTGAAGAGCCAATAGTTATAATAGTGTTACATTATTTGTGTGAGTGAGTATCAATTGCATCAGAAATCACAACATTTGGCCCTTCACAATATTGATCCTTAATTTCCTGTTAACCTCCCTCGTCCATAATTGAAAATGGTAAAATTATTAATATATTTGATTTGATTTAATTATTTTGCATCTTTAACTTTTAAAATGACAGTTTGATAACAAATCTTGTATTTTTTCTGACTTGGATCACCTCCACGAGGGTGAATAAACAAACGACATAGTTGTAATTCATAATGGATAAAAACAATCATGGGTATATTGTGAGTAAAACCAGTCAATCACCCATGCCAGTCAAACGGGCAAAACATTTGTGACATCATCCAGTTCAACCACAAACATGAAAATACTGCAAGGTGAAACATGTCAATCCCCCTGGCCGGGAAATTCACGTTAATGGGGTCAAAGGTCATATAGGGGCCATTAGAGGTAAATTTGGGTACACCCCATGAGTCATCTCAAATCCCCTTACCCAAATATTATTGTCACGAAGTTTAGTTGACATTGAAGTCGGACTTTTCATATGAGAGAGAGAGGGCCGTACAGTTTTGATAAATTGTCATTACAGATCAATCCGTGTCCATCTCAAAGTCCCCTTACCCAAAAGATTATTGTCACCAAGTTTGGTTGAGATCGTAGTTTGACCTTTCATACGAGAGCCCTAGCAATAGGTGCAGTATGAAGTGTTGACAAAATTTGGGTCAAAGGTCATGTAGGGGATCATTAAAGATCAATATGTGTACACCTCATGAGCATCCCAAGTCCCCTTACCCAAACAATATTGTCACCAAGTTTGGCTGAGATTGAAGTCTGACTTGATATATGAGAGCCCTAAACAGCACCAATAAGTGCGTTGTTTTAAGGTATTGGCAAAATGGGATCAAAGGTCATGTAGGGGTCATTAGAGATCAATTTGTGTACACCCCATGTGCGTCCCCTTTACCCACATATTACCCAGTATTGTTGAGATTGAAATCTGACTTTTCTTATGAGAGCAATGAACAGGCCGAACCTAACCAAATAAGCTAACCAAAACGGAACATCATGTACATATTTAAGTATTTTATTTAATAACGTATTCCCCTCCGGCTTTTCAAGCCAAGGGGATAAAAATATAGAAAATCATTAATATTTAATATTAATAGATGGCTATGTACGTATATCGTTCGCAATCCGCACCCCCCGAAACAAATCCTGTTTGGGGGCGAAGCCACCCTATTAGCATGTGATTGCAAAAACTTACACATTTAGGTCTTTCTAGACATTAGTGGGGGCCGCCATCGTTTTAGTCTTTGTAAATTACATGTACCTATGCAGTTTATTTTAACAGTTCTGCCGTCTGTGATGGAGTCAAAGCTATATTTGTTTAGTTGATGCATAGACGGTTGATGATTCATTCAGAGAGATGTTTATTAGACTCCCCACAGAGAGACATAATAGCTTATCTTGTTTGACTAGCGAGAAATTTCCCAATTGTTGTGGGGTTGCCTAATAAATGGTTAGTTGTGGATGTTTGAGTTTTGGGTTATATATATAATAATAATTCCTGGGTTGATTTAATGAAATATCAATATGGATAACCATGATCGTGGAATGCCATTTTGTATTAGTATATTAATTCCTGGACCAACGTTTTAGACCAAGTACAATGTCATATATACCTAGATTGTTCTTCAGACGGTATCCCCCCCCCCCCCCTCCATGCACACAAATCAACTTGATTTGTTTCCTTTACTATTTTTAGACTGCTGTGATTTGATTTGTTTTTTGGTTTGAATTTCAAGAGAATTAAGCGTTCCGTGGACAGCTAACAAAAGGGGTTCTTTTATATATTAAAACAGGCATAGCTCCTGATATAATTGATCGATTTCAATGATTCCTTTTGTCATATGAGGCTGACCGGGACCTGATATGAGCGGAATAAGTAGCTCTTTGAATACGTGCCTAATTGGTTTGCCAAATTCGTTTGGTATATTTTAATCAAATATTCATTCACGTACAACTTCTTTTTGACTCACCCGGTACACCATTTCCCTGGTATTTTGGTTTGCAACAGATGCTTCAGAAAATGGTTGCAAAACATGCTTATTTCTTTTGGATCGCCCCCATTCCATTTCAATGGAATTTTTATTTCAACTGGTGGAGATTGACTCCAATCCATAGTGTTTTGGTCTATAGACCTATTTTTAAGTTATTTTTAAACTGAACTAACTACATGTACTGATTCTTCTCATCGAGGAAATAAATTTCTTTAAAACTTTCATTCCTCAAATTACCATTCATTAACGAAATAATATCCATTAATTTGAATCCAAAACTTGTAAAATGTAATACTGTCATTTGTTGTGAACTTACTATCTATCCATCCTGTTCCTGTTATTTTCTATAGAAGGTCAAAACAATCAAGGTCATATTTCTTTCCCGTAGTGGTACGTGAATACACTTAACACAACGCCATTTTGCAGATTCGTCGTTAGCTTGCGATGTCCAAAAGTGTTCACCAATTTGCAGTGGCAGGTGAGTTGTATTAATTTCTAAAAGATATTTCTTTCTAGAAAAGTGTATATCAAGTTTAATGATTATTGAATAAAGTTTGTTTCCCCACTATATTTTCTATAACCGTTTCAATTTTATTTTTCCGGTTTCAACATATTAACAGGAAGTAAACGCACCAAAAAAGAAGAAAATGGCCTCTCAAATCAATGCAATCGGCAGAAACAAACTGAAATTTGTTAAGCAGATAGGAACCGGAGGTTTTAGCTCTGTGTATCAGATGACATGGAAAAGTAAGAAAGGAAAGATTGATGTTGCCGCCAAGAAATTACACCGCCATGACAAACATGAGCTGAATATCATGTCCACGCTCGACCATCCCAACATCGTGAAGCTTCTAGGCGTAGTAGATGAAGAGATGGATTTCATGCTGATTCTGGAACTTTGTGAAGGCGGATCACTTCGATCTTATCTTGATAAACATCAAGATAACCATTTCCCTGTGGATGAATTCTTCTCTTGGGCAAAGCAAGCAGCCATACCAGTCAAATATCTCAGAGAAATGAAGATTGTACACAAAGACATTAAATCCCCGAATTATATGATTACGGGAGGCAACATCTTGAAGTTAGGCGACTTTGGATTGGCCAAAAATATCGAGAGTACAATCAGCAAAGCGACGGAGTCTGCTTCTTACCACTGGATGGCGCCAGAGCTTCTTAGACTTGGCAAACTCTCGCCATCATATGACCTATTTTCCCTCGCTGTTGTGCTTTGGGAACTATGGACCAGAAAATTTCCATTTAAGGGTGTGGACAGTCTATCCGTCCTTTGGAAGGTTTGCAATGATGATGAACGTCCACCTATCCCAGAAGACTGTCCTCAATGGTTGGCTGATCTTATGCGACAATGTTGGAATGCAGATTACCACAAACGACCCAGTATTGATGTTATCATGGATGTAGTAAGTGTTATGCTGTATAAATTAGGGACCGGCGTTCATTATTTCCGTCGGAGGGGAATGGTGCCATTACGTTTCTTTTCTGGGGTTAACGACGTAAACCCGGAATAGCGCGCCTACCTTATCTAAGAGCTCACGCTGCCTTATCTATGGGCATACGGAGCGTTAACTATGGATAAGGCCAGCCATATCCTAGGTTTACGTCCCATCTGTTGTTAAAGCGGAAATGAAACACATGCAACATAAGTGCATGTCCGGCAAGGTTGTTGTTTTTGTGGTAGAGTGGTATAATGAGTAATGACTCAAGGCTGCTCTTGGTATCCACCATCTATGATATTTCAAAGTGATGGACTCAAGTTATTATCTGTGACTTGGTCCCATTGAATAATTGTATACCAAAATACACTTTAAAGCAACACTTTAAACACAAAATTGTATAAGGACAATAAAACAAAACAATGTGACGTGTTCACAAGAGACAATAAAACAAATACAGACAAGACAAGACAAGACGAGACGAGACGAGTCAAGACAAGACTAGACAGGACAGACACGTGAGAGATATTTACAACCTTAAGCAGTCAATATGAAAATATACAATCATTTAGGAGGAAGTAGGGCACATCAAACAAATACTTCGTTTTCAAAATTGCTTACTTGTTTTGTGTTATAGAAATAGCTTTTATCATCTTTTATTTTTGAGTCAATAATACGTTTTAATCTTTCAATATCAGCTCAGGTTTGCTCTTAAGACCCCGATTTTGGAACAGATAAAAGTTAGTACAGTATAACATATAATTTATCACTATATTATATCTAGAGTGGTTTGAAAAACCTAAAAATATATCCTTACAATCAACTTTTATGATAGTTTTCAATGTATCATTTACCCATAATTCAACATTTTAATTGTACATAGCCAAAAGAAAATTTCAATATTTTCTTTCTCTAAACACAAATGGCACTTGTCATCATCAATAATTTTTACAGATTTTAGAAAGGAATTACTTGGAATAATGCGATGTAGCAGTTTAAATTGGAAATATCTTATTTTTTCCTAAATTGTTACTTTGAAAGGAAGAGAATAAATATTTGCCCAATTGATTTTATTTGGGTGTTCCAGTAAACGCTCGTAATATATCTGGCTTGATGGAATTATTAATTGTTTCAGATTAAAAATAGTGCGTATTCCATGAGTTGTTAACTTACTTATGTTCTGTTTTGTATATAACTCTTTACCTTTAGCCTTATCAATATCATGTTTAAATGCTTTACTTAATATCAATTTTCACTTATTTGGAAAGCTTTTAATGATACCATAATATGATACAAAGTCAATACATTTCCCATATTTACAGCACAATTTTGAATAAGATATGAAAGAACCTTCATCGTCTTTTTTGAAGTTGATGGACGTATATACATAATACACAAAATTGCAAATAGCATGGTTTTTCTCATAAAAATATAAAATAGACAAGCACTAAGAATTTAGATTTAATGTTTAACCTGCATATTCATGCTTGCATAGACCAGTGATAGTAAAGACTCTCACTGCATAGACAGCGTAGTGGTCATAATAATTATTTATTATAATGTCAATGTTAATTTATTACATTTAAAATAGATATTCAAAGAAGCAGCAACAGCACGAGCAACAAAGAAATCCAGACAGCTTCAAATCATCAATGGTCCTTGGAAGTTAGAGAAGGTGTTTGGCGAGTCCGGACCCGATAGACTGTCTTATGGTATGGGTGTGGCGGTCAACCTGAATGGAGATGTGGCCATTGCCGACTCCTTTGCATCACAGGTAAAGGTGTTCAGTATCGATGGAGAGTACAGATTCAGCTTGGATACTACTCAAGGATTGGAACCATGGACAACATCACATCCTAATCAAATCATTGTCAATTCAAACAGTGATTATTTTGTAACTGATTGTACTAAGTATGTTAAGATATATGATGTTGATGGTGTATTTAAGGGTAAATGGGTGCCATCAAACCCACAGTCATCCTGTCATTCTCCATTTCTATGGGGCATCACAATAGATTCCAGGGGTCATATACTAATAGGTGATATGAGCAATGAGTGTATTAACACACACAGACAAGATGGTACCTACATTACCAGTATCAAATTGTGCATTGCGCCCCGATATCTTGGAGTCACATCCGAAGATACAATCATTGTCGCTGCGTGGTATAAGCCTCCACAGATCATAAGCGATACTGGACAGGTCCTGTGCACTCTGAAGCATCCTGTAAATGATGACAAATGGGATCCTCGGGGCGTGCACTGCTATGAAGACATCATATTAATTTCAATCCGGGAGAAATATACGGTTTTATGCTTTTCTGTATCTGGTGAATATCTTGGTTGCATTGACCTAGGCATATCATTTCCAACTGGCTTCTCATTTGTAGAAGATGGCAAGAAACTAAAAGTATGTGACATGGAAAGTGTGAAGGTTTTTGCCAGAAACCCATAACTTTGTGGCACTAGCTATTTGGGTTACTCTAATATAGCCTTATACAGGCAGTGCTGCCAACTATTTTAGGTGCCAAAGCGCGGCGCTCGCTCAAACCGCGGCCCACGATCAAAAGTAGCCCGATTTTTCACAGCGCCAAATACACCAAATGTTGGTAAATTTAGCCCAATCTGTCCTAATTTCCTTAAAAACACCCAATTGGGCGAACAATATTTTTGCTAACGTTATGTATGATTGCACAAACGTGACCGTGACAATCAAGGACTGAAGAAAAATTGCCTTTTAATTTAATTTTTTTAACTTAATCAATTAGGCTACTATTGAGAAGGCCTACAACTAATTTATACAGAAGTATAAGACATAAACATGCTTATTCGTAAGTCAAAGAGAATGTACTTTTACACGAAGTTTGAAAAATCTAAAAATAATATGAAAGAAACATGGAAAGAAATTAACGGTATCATTGGTAAAGGTAAAAAACAGTCACCACAGTGCCAATTTAAAGACGAAAATCGCAATATCATAAATGACTCCCAAGACATTTCTAATCAATTTAATAATTTTGTTGTTAACGTAGGACCTAAGCTTGCATCAGACATTCAAAACAATGGCAACAACTATTACGACTACCTCCATGATATGAGCCCTACTAGTATGAATATAAAACCAATTGTTGAATTAGACATCATGAAGATAATTAACAAATTTAACCAAAACAAAAGTGCTGGTCATGACAATATTGGATATTTCATTTTAAAATCAGTGGGAAATGTAATTGTTAAACCACTTACAAGTATATTTAATTTATCACTGTCAACAGGCATTGTTCCAGAAAAAGCAAAAGTTATACCAATATATAAAAAAGCTGATGCTAATGTTTTTTCAAATTATCGACCAGTTTCACTTTTACCTTGCTTTTCTAAAATTCTGGAAAGACTTGTATTTGATAGATGTTTTGACTATATTAACGCTTTCCATGCGGCAGGCGGCTGCAGACGACATTCCAAATTTTCACAAAATGTTTCAAAAATGTCATAATTATTGAATTTCATTACCATATTTGGAATCACCATGAGAAATGTATTGAAATAAGTACAAACATGCCTAGTATTGGTTCAGTAATCCTTGAGATAGACATTGAAAATTGGGAAAGGTTTCTGAAAAATCTGTTTTGTATATGGTAAAAATAATAGCCGCGTGGAAAGCGTTAATACTCATGAAATCCTTAATGACAAACAATTTGGTTTTCGCCCCAAGCACTCAACCTACATGCTATTGCTCAGGTGGATTAAGTCAACACTGCCGTAGAAAAAAATGAAACCACACTTGGAATATTCCTTGATTTATCAAAAGCATTCGATACAATTGATCATAAAATACTTTTACATAAATTGGAACCTTATGGATTTCGTGGTGTGGTACTTGATTGGTTTAAGAACTACTTAAGTAACAGAACACAATATGTATCTTATAACAATTGTAATTCAAACTTAAGAGATATTGTATGTGGGGTTCCACAGGGATCTATATTGGGCCCACTACTTTTTATACTTTATGTAAATGACATAACGTATACATCCAATGTTCTTGATTTTATACTGTTTGCTGATGACACCACTATTACTTACTCGCACAACGACATCAATAGCAAAATAAATATAGTAAACGAAGAATTGAAAGAAGTTAGCAATTGGTTTAAGGCCAACAAATTATCAGTAAATGCAAGCAAAACTAACTATATGATATTAGGTACACGTCATATGACATCTGCAAAAACACGGGATTTAAATGTTGTATTAAATGATACATTTCTAGAAAGAGTAAAGTGTACCAAATTTCTTGGTGTACTAATTGATGAATGCCTAACATGGAAAAATCACATTGATTGTTAATGGCGAAAACAGTATCACGCAATATTGGTGTTATGAACAAACTTAAATTCTGCATCCCAGACCTTATACTACATACTCTGTATTGTTCTTTAATGTTACCCTACCTTAGCTATGGAATACTGATATGGGGAAACACGTGTAAATCGTATTTAGACAAATTAGTTAAATTACAAAAATGGGCAGTAAGAACTGTTTCTAAGAGTCATTACCGAAGTCATACCGGACCTTTATTTGCCAAAAATAATTTTCTCACTGTAACTGATATGCACACACTTGAACTTGGGGTCTTTATGTACAAATTTTCAATAAATGAACTCCCCACGTCTTTTAAAAATTACTTCAAAAAACGCTCTGATGTTCACGACTATCCAACAAGACACGTTAATGATTTTAATTTGACAAACAATAAGAAATCATTTTCTGACCATGCTATTCGAACGCGTGGTCCCATTCTTTGAAATTCACTTTCAAAATTAATAAAAGAATCAACATCTGTGAACCATTTCCGAAACCAACTTAAGAAAAACATCATCCAAAAATATGAATAATTCGCTTTTTGAGCTCGTTCTTGTTTGTCTTGTCTTGTTTAAGTCGCTGTCAGATTTTGTTTTATTCATGTATTAAATATGTAACATGTACTGTATTGTATTGTATTAAAGGGGTAGGCTATTTACAAGCCTTATTGGCTTTTCAGCCTACTCCTCCATACGCTTTTGTTGTTTTTAAGTTTTACATTTTTGATGTAGTGTTGTTTTAATGGAAATAAATTTGAATTTGAATTGAATTGTATTTTAAAATTGTGTTATTGTGTATTGGAATCTGGGACAGTGACTCTTTGCTTTTCTTTATTATCATATATTAACACACATTCATATTCAGTCTTCTCGACTTATGCGTCCATAAAACATTACACAATATTTTAATATATAAATTGAAAAAGCAAATAATATACAATATTTACATGGTAACATAGATTCATGCAAGTTAATGCTTCGTGCGGTCCATGCACCTTTTAAATACGATATGCAAAACACATCAAATATATGAATTTATATGATTTATAGCCGAATGCCGAAACATAGAAATAGAATATCGCATAATGGACAGTAAATATTTTATATCGGGTTTCCATGAATGAACACGACCATTGAGTGGAAGTGAAAGGCTCCCAATGGAAATAAGCTCTTGTACGTGGCTTTTGGGGTTATCCTTGGTCTTTTTCGCCATGCTGGCAAAGAGCTAGAGAGTTGTCCTATAATTGAAAATCTACACATTTAGAGGTTAGGGGAATACTCTTTTGCAAAAACAAATATGGTTACAGTTAGCCATAATGCCTATATATCTGAACACTGCTATCCTTATTAACGGAAATAATGTTGTTGTCGTACTGATAAAAGTCGAATATTGCATGTCATTTGGTTTCTAAGAAATATATTTGAATTCATCACATCCTAAACGATCACCATTTTCAAGATGGCTGCCGGTTTATGACATTTCTTGTGAATATATCCATTATATTGTTCTGTGTTTTGTGTGTGTGTGGGGGTGTGTTTGTAAGAAAGTTAAATAATCACAGGTTAGGATGTGCAGTTTAAATTCATTTAATTGAACATTACACTGAAAACTTAAACTAGTCAGGCACAGGCTGGACTAACTTTAAACTAGTCCAGCAGGCTAGAAAAGCCTGCTGGACTAGCTTAAACTAGTCCAGCAGGCTAGTCAAGCCTGCAGGATAGGTTATGGCCGACTTGACTAGCTAAAGGTTAGTCCGGCTCAGCCTGACTAGCTTGATTTGTTCTGCTGGACTAGTCTATGGCTAGACTAGCTTATGTTAGTCAAGCTGGAGCATTGCTGGAATAACTTTACGTTAGTCGCTCACTAGCTTGATGTGAGTCCGTCCTAAGCTGGACTACCGTAGTTTAGTCCAGAAATTAATTTCAGTCCTTGCCGAAGTCAATCAAACTTTTTTTTGTCCGCTGGGACAACAGAATTAATCAGAAATGATTCTTATTGCTCCCAAATGATTCCAGTTGTAGTTTAATCCTGATTTACGGACAATTACCTAATACCACAGTGCAAAAATAAATATTTCCAATGCATTTTGTAGGTTTTGTGGATGCATTTTAATTGTAAATGTTCTGGGAACATTTCTCAACCTTTTCTGGTAAATGAGGGCGCTACACCAGTTGTCCAGCTCTGGGGGCTAATTTAATCAAAGATATCATGAAATTTAAGGAAAATGTCAAATTGAAAAATTCAGTTGCTTTATAAGCGAGCAGATGGGCTTTTTGTAACAACCATTTAACATGTAAACCTATGGGGAAACCATTTAGTGGACTGAACTCTCAAAGCGTCCTCTTCTCCCTTTAATTGACATTTCACTTCTCTTTTCCTTCTCCCTTTTTTCTTCCTCTTTTTTTTCTTTCTCGTTCCTTCCCCTTTTCCCTTTCCGTTTTCTCCTCGTCTCTTCCCTTTCTTCTTCCTTTCACTTTGAGCTGGCCTTCCCAGTCAAAGCCGTCAGAGGGGGCACTACTGCCTACTTGTGTGCTGCGAGCCTGCGTTAGCCAATGAGCTGAGATATTAAATTCAATCTTTCGTAGTCGCTGGACGACGTAATTGGCCAGCTCACGGATGTAGACGTATGCACCACGCAAAAGTATATGGGAGCAGAGATATCGAAAATGATGGAACGAAAGAACTTTGTTCTTAAAGGTTTTAACTTCCGGGATAGAATATTTACCCGTTCCCCTATGTTGGCAATAAATTCGCTTATATGTTAGCAGTTCAATCATTGGCCCTGATTAGTAGACCTATCCATGGTAAAAGGAAGTTAATGCGGAAAAGTATATAACGGGGGAAATCCAAATTGCGAAACACCACTTAGGCCTAATGAACGACGAACGACTGAACAAGCTGAATGCAAATTATTCATCCAATGCCGGATTACTCGGGAAATACCCAGTGCCGTACCGAACCGTACCTTGGCTCGGAGAACTGGGTCGATAGGTCCCGCAAGTGGTCCGCATAAGAAAAAATAGAAGAAAAAAAGAGATAATTGTGGTCATATATTATATTATAGGCCACGGATCATAGCCGAGCCGTTTTGACTTCAATTTTGATTAAGTTTTATGAACTGGTCATCGAAATGAGTTAGCTATTTTGACTTATGTGACTTATGTTAATAACCAGAAGCACTACAAATAGTGCTTTGTACAGGTCTAAAAGACGATACGGCCTACAACTGAAATCACTCACCACCTCAGTGATATGTATGCAGTTAACCAAATATCATCTGAACAAGCACTCCAGAGATGGAAAAAGCCAAAACAAAAAGAGCGGCATCTCATCCTTAGTTAAATGGGCAGAGGTCAGACTGACAAAGCAGTCCTGGGGTTCAAGAATAATCCGATACTGATTAAGACATGACCCCGAAAGAACATAGGAAGTGCCTGACCAGTGTGGTTAAAGACTTAGACGAGGACGAAATGCTGATCTATCTATGGTTGCGCAAAACAAGGACAGTGGCTAAAACAACCCCGGGACTGTCCGGATCATTCTAAAACAACCCCGGGACTGTCCGGATCATTCTAAAACAGCCCCGGGACTGTCCGAAAAACAACCCCGGGACTGTCCACCCACGGAACTCTCCACACACGGGACTGTCCACCCACGGGACTGGACTAACCCTATACCCTAACCCTAACCATCCAGGGTTGGTCGATCCAGGGTTGGTCGATCCAGGGTTGGTCTATCCCGGGACTGTCTACCCCGGGTGGAAAGTCATGTGGGTATTTGCGCTGCATGTGCTACACATATGAAGATAACGAAGCAAAGCTAAACTACTCTGCAACATTGTGATTTTCCCCCAATAGTTATCTTCCAAGCGCATTACATTGGAAGTGCTCAACTTGAAAAGGGTGAAATTAAGGCTCCGAAGATGACTGCACTGGTAATCTACCAATGAATTATTATTCTTCCCTTATTGGTGCTGTGTAAAATATATCTTACTCGAAGTAATAATTATGTAATCATACAATGGACTGCAAATTAACCATAATGTAACACTGTTGATCCCGTTCATGACGACGTAAGAATTGACGGGTTGATGGAAATAATTACTATTGACATGATTAATGGCTATAGATGACACCAAATGACTCCACATTGCACGTAGCAACATGATTTCAAATGTTGAGAAACTGAAGTAAATATTGTAAGGCGTGGCAAGAACATTAGTCAAAAATAACTCAAAACTGAAAAGTGTTTTAATTTTAGGCATGGTACCGGGGATGATACCCCAAATCCAAATAACGCCACATTTTGCTACAAAATGTCTACTTTTAAAAAAAAGGGAAAAAAGAAAGAAAAGAAATGTCTACTTTCCCCGTAAGATTTGACTTGCTCATCTAGCTCCGTCTCCCAAGTTATCAGACTACTCCGACACCGTGTTTGCCCTTATGATATGAATGGATTCTTTTCATTTCGTACACAATTCGCACCACCATCTTAATCAAATCCTGTTTTATACACTGGTGAAGGTTAACTCTATAGTTTTATCCTCTAAACTTATCTTTTAAAGGGGCATTAAGAGATGTGGTGAAGGCAGCGCCCTCAATTACAAAAATACAACATAAAAACTGGGATTTGTATATTTTTACAATTATATTACATGTATGAACTTACACCTATAAGGATTGAGAAAAATCAGCCCACTTTGTACAACAAAACGTCGATTCAAAAATGCTGATCTAGCCGAGATCAGCATTTTACATGGTTAATAAGGGTGGTATTCCAACATATTTAAGACATTGTTTTACTCAAGTTTTGCTGGGTTTTTTAGTAGAAACAACAATAATGGCAATTTTTAATGTTCATCTTGAATTCTTAAATAATTTAATCAAAATTAAAAAAATCAACATGACATTGTGTCCCTTAGTTACTTTTACTTTCTACATTATCTCCATCGAGGAAATCAATTTTAACCTTAAACACTTCGTTTCTCAACCACCAACACAATATTATAGATAGCCATAAATCCAGTAATTGTATACTTCTAACTTAGGACTCTATCTAAGCCTAACAAAACTGGTCCCAATCCGAGAACTACTAACAACCCGGGAACCGCCCCGTGGAGTTTTAGCTCAGCTAGGTGGCTGACTAAGTGTTTCTATATTCTATCTTGGTATAGAACTTCCCTGGATAGGCTGTGTTAGCAGGTTAGTGGCTCTACGAGGAGGGCTAATATTGTAACATTTCCTATAGAATGTCAAAACAAACACCATGAACAAGGTCATGGTTAGTTCTTTTCCTTTAGTAGTGGTAGGTGAATACACTTAACACAACGCCATTTTGCTGATTTGTTGTTAGTTCGACGTCAATAAATTGACATCAATTCGTAGTAACAGGTGAGTTATATAAATTTATAAAAGCCATTTCTTTCTTGAACATTGAAATGTTTCTTTAGAGTTCACTTAAGTTGAATACAGTTTGTTTACACATTTTTTCTTCTTTCTATAACCGCTTCAATTTTATTTTTCTGGTTTTAACATATCAACAGGAAGTAAACGCACCAACAAAATGGCCTCTCAAATCAATGCAATCGGCAGAAGTAAACTGAAATTTATTAGGCAGATAGGAACAGGAGGTTTTAGCTCTGTGTATCAGATGAAATGGAAAAGTAAAAAAGGAATGATTGACATTGCTGCCAAGAAATTGATCCGAAATGACAAACACGAGCTGAATATCATGTCAACGCTTGACCATCCCAACATCGTGAAGCTTCTCGGGGTAGTTGATGAAGAGATAGATTTCATGCTGATTTTGGAACTTTGTGAAGGTGGATCACTTCGATCTTATCTCGATAAACATCAAGATAAACATTTCCCATTAGATGAATTTTTCTCTTGGGCAAAGCAAGCCGCCATACCTGTAAAGTATCTCACAGAAATGAAGATCGTACACAAAGACATTAAATCCCCGAATTATATGATTACGGGAGACAACATCTTGAAGTTAGGCGACTTTGGATTGGCCAAAAATATCGATAGTACAATCAGTAAAGCGACTGAATCTGCTTCGTACCACTGGATGGCGCCAGAGCTTCTTAGATTTGGTATACTCTCTCCATCATATGACCTGTTTTCACTCGCTGTTGTACTTTGGGAACTTTGGACCAGACAATTTCCATTTAAGGGTATGGAAAGTCCAGCCGTGCTTTGGAAGGTTTGCAATGATGATGAACGTCTACCTATCCCAGAAGACTGTCCTCAATGGTTGGCTGATCTTATGCGACAATGTTGGAATACAGACTACCACAAACGACCCAGTATTGATGATATCATTAATGTGGTAAGTGTCATAAATGTTGTATGGACCAATATTTTGACTGGACACCATTTTATGTCATTGCCACATTTTTTCAGGTGCAGTTGCACTAATCCCAAGTTCTCAGTTTAATGGCATTTTTTGTTTTATTTCGGTGACGTTACAAATAAAACCACTTACATCAATTCGTCCGTACCCAAGAGTGTTGAGTACAAAGCAAACAAACAGACAATACAATATAAAACACTAACAAAAAACAAACTGACAAACAACAAGTCTAGAGATAGTCTCGTCATAGGTGAATATGCAGGGGTCGACTGTAGGGTATATGGTGCATATTTGCCAATGATGGACCTGGGATTTGTTTTCTCAATTGGGTCTGTGTTGTTATGGAGAAGGGTGGTAATAGTAGACCATTTTCGTCTTGTTTTGGATCCAAAAAGGGGGAGGGGGGGGGGGGGAAGAGAGAGTGAAGAAAAAAAAAATCGTTATTCATATTAATTTATTTTAATGAAAAGGCGTATCTTTTTGAGAGGGAGAGAGTCGGGTCGCCCCATCCTGGTCCACCCCTGCTAGTCATAGGCCTGAACACATGTTGATAATTTTGAGTGGTTTTTGTAATCAATTTTGCGAATGAGGTATATAATCACGGCGGAGCATTTTTACCATGAATCCAAGTTTTTGATGCGAGACTCAAATATAAACTGAATAAACTGGTATAGGCATTATACGTTAGTAAAGAGTTCCCGCACATGTACAATAAAAATTGCAAATAGTGATTTTTTCATTTTGTTTTGTGTTTTTGTAGTTATAACAATATAAAAAGCACTAATAATTAGTTATCCTGCAATTTTCATGATTTCATAGACAGTGTACAGCGTGTCCCAAAAAACTGGGTTCAAAAGTTTGCGAGTTTATAACTAAAAAAGTAGGAAATATGGATAGTTTGTATTTAGGGATATTGAACAACATATACCTGACCTTAATTGGTTAAACTCTGTAATTAATCCAAGATAAACTTTTTGAAATACAAAGATTTTAATAGAGCGTGGTCAAAACCCATTTGTCCCACTTTTCAAGGACCACCCGATGTGTTGCAATTGCGCATTGTTGTGACTTCATCACAGTTTTGCCTTTGCATTCATTATTTACAAAGACTTGGGCAGTAAACAAAATTATCTTGGTCATATTGCAATAATAAAAGTTCATTATTTACATAAACATTAAAAAAAAAGTTATTTCTTATAGTCCGAGTTGTTGTTAAGTTCTTTCGGAGAATAAACCCCATGCCGGGAATACTGCACATAGCGCACAGTTTCATGCAACGCATGGATGGTTTATTCCTTAAATCGGGACAAATGGGTTCTGACCACGCTCTATTCAAACCTTTGTATTTCAAAAAGTTTACATTGTGTTGGTCTCCGAATTTACCCAATTAAGGGCAGGTATATTTTGTCTGATATCCTTAAATATAAACTATCCATAATTCCTACCTATTTGGTTATAAGCTCGCAAACTTTTGAACCCAGTTTTTTTGTTTTTGGGACACGCTGTAAATAATCATTATATTGATTGAATAATTTATAATATCAATGTTGAATTATTGCATTTAATAGATATTTACAGCAGCGGCGGTAGCAGCAGCAGCAGCATCAGCAGCGAAATACAAACAGCTACAAATCATCAATGGTCTTTGGGAATTAGAGAATGTGTTTGGCGAGTCCGGACCAAGTAACCTGTCTGATGGTAAGGGTATGGCGGTCAACCTGAATGACGATTTGGCCATTGCCGATTTCTATGCATCACGGGTAAAGGTGTTTAGTAGCGACGGAGAGTATAGATTCAGCTTGGATACTACTCAAGGATTGGAACCAGGGTCAGCATCACATCCTTATCAAATCATTGTCAATTCAAACAGTGATTATTTGTTAACTGATTGTACTAAGTATATTAAGATATACAATGTTGATGGTGCATTTAAGGGTAAATGGGTGTCATCAAACCCACAGTCAGCCTGCCATTATCCATCTCTAGAGGGTCTCACTATAGATTCCAGGAATCGTATACTGACAGGTGACGTGAGCAATAAGTGCATTAACACACACAGACAAGATGGTACCCACATAACCAGTATTAAGGTAGGCATTACGCCCAGGTATCTTAGAGTCACATGCCAAGATACAATCATTGTAGCTGATTGGGATATGGATCCACTTATAATAAGCGATACTGGACAAGTCCTGCACACTCTGAAGCATCCTGTAAATGATGTCAAATGGAATCCTCGTGGTGTGTACTGCTATAAAGACATCATATTAATTTCTAATTGGGAGGCATATACTATTGTATGCTTTTCTGTATCCGGTGAATATCTAGGTAGAATAAACCTAGATGTAGGCATATCATATCCAAACGGCCTCTCATTAGTAGATTATGGCAAGAAACTAATAATATGTGATATGTGCAACGTGAAGGTTTTTGCCAGAAACCCATAACTTGGTGTGGCACCTCGTTCTATGCTGGTTACTCTTTACGCTGGAGTTAATTTTCAAACTCGAACGGTTTTGGAATGAAATAATTGATAATGTTATGATTTGTTGTTCATTATTATTTACGCTAGGAGGGGGGGGGGGGGGGGGGGGGGGGGGGGGGGGGGGGGGGGAGGATATATATTTTTGTTGGTGCAATGTTTTCATCACCCCTTTTTGAACACAGAACAATTTCTCAAGTATTATAATAATAATGATATACATGATGGTATTTTAAATGTGTGAAGTCACAATTTCAACAAAAAGCCATAAAATAGTGTATGGTATAAAGAAGTGAACATTATTATTAGAAGAACATCAACATATGAAGCTTCATGATAACACCTTGCTTTTATTAACTTGAATTCTGACTACGAAGTTTTGTATGATCAATTATAAAGAATATCATTTTGTATGTAAGAGCAAGCATGTATACACGTACACATCAATATTTCCATTGTTGCAGTAACTCCTATTGATCTCTCTGATTCAGCGTGAAGATAATAGCGGGAATTTTGATAGTTAACCATAAGAGAAGATTCCGGTAGTACCCCATGAGCCTTTGCGCGAGTCAAATCGCCAACTTGCAAAATACTGTCAAAATCACGTGATACCACGTGACTGGTAACGTGACTGGACGTCTCGTTTCTCTAAATTATCAATAATCGGTAATACAAAATGGCAGCGTTATTTTTCGAGCGGAACCATGCAGACTGTATTGAAAGATCACAATATCTTGTTGTTATTCACTTTATTGTTACATTGTATTACTGACTCGATGTTATCAGTGAAAGTCGACAACTGCAAGCCCCGATCAATTTCAATACATTTTCGGATCGGGAGTGTCATGTCATGTTTCATTGCCCATCGATCGAAGCTGAATTTCGGCGAGTTGTTGAGCCTTGTTGAGGAAAGGACAGAGGAATATTTCGCTGAAGTGAACCAACAAAAATGTCGAACGAAGTAAGTAGTTTTCACGGGTTTTATGATGGTTGCATGAGTTGCCCAACCTACGAATACGAAATTCTGTATGTTGGAATTGTTGGCCTATAAATCATTCCTAGAATTATCAAATGATGCTTTCTTTCAAATAAGCTTACTTTTTTTGTAAATTTGTTGTTGTTGACCTTTTCATTTGTTTACCGGGGGATAGACAATCTAGGCGTACGTCGCCGAATTTACGTGTAGCTTTATATCTATAGCTGGAATAGGGCGGACAAAATTCATTTCAAGTCAGTATTTCTTGAAATTTTATACATTCAGAAAAGTACAACAAACAAAATTGATGATGAAATTTGATCACCTGCGATGTCGAATGTCAACCGTCAACTCATATGCTTTTATTTTATTCCATAGCTCTCCCACAAACACACACAGAGAGCTGGTATTCAGAGCTATAATCAAAACACACATGTTTCAATCACAGCATCATGATCCGAGCGCTTACGTTCATTACAATTTACAACGGTTGAGCGTGTCCTTACAGTTTTTACAATTACATGCAGTGCGTTCCAAAACAGTCCCAGCATGGCGTGGGGTCTTGTTGATTAGGGCGGCTAGGTCTGCAATAGGTTGGGGCGGACCTACGTCATGCCGGTGAAAACAATCAAATGCCGGTGAAAACAAAACAACTTGCGCAGATCAATCAATTAAAGGCACATTGCGCCTACCGCAAATCAAGTGCGTAATCGTCAGCGTTGAGTGCGTGCATGGAATGTTTTGCTTTTGAAAGCAAATTTGCTAAAAATAACTCAAAGTGCCCGTATGTCTGCGCCGTCCTATTGGTCAATTAAAAAGCCTACCTAGGCCTATTTGTTTACATGTCACATCTTCCGGTTTTACTGCGCCCTTGTCATCTGGAATGACGCGGTTTATTACTACGATATGCACCAGTCGCATGGGAATCGTATACGCTGTGATCGACAATTTTTTGTTGTTGATTATAGGGATGAATATGATCTACATACATGTATCAAAAGAAAGAATTCTCGATCAAAACGTTTATTCTAGTCACGCCAGTGTTCATCCATATTTTGAATGCAGCGTGATAAGCCCTTGACAACCATGTCACAACGCGATCGTACGTGACCTGAATAAACACATGAATGAACTTACATAATTGTCCAAACACGCAGAGTGGGTCTTGTTGATAAGGGCCACAATTGGTCAATTACTTATTTGTTTATAAGTACGTCACATCTTCCGGTTTTACTGCGCCATTGCCATCGTGATTGATGCGGTCACGCACGATACGCCCCAGTCGCTTGGGACATTGAGGAATCGTATACGATTTGATCGAGAATGCTTTGTTTTGATTATAGCGAATGACGGACGATGCATAGAGTAGACGGACAGTCGGCGTCACTAATATTAATATTTAATGTATCCAAATGACCCAACCTCATTTTTGGAGACTCAAAGTTGTCCTTCAACGTTCTCTATCTATTCGATTGCTTTGAAAATAAGAGCTAGTAAAAGTGTTCAGAAAAGTTGAATTGGATTTTTAAAATTTAAATTGGATTTTTTTATTTAAATTGAATTATTTTTTATTAAAACATGGTTCAAAATAAAACACAAACTCACCTTCACCGGCCATTTTGAAATAAACAACAACACAATATGATAAATTTTGTAATTTATTTAAGCACTCCTTATCATCTCTTTTATCCCAACTATTGATAAAACAAACTTTATAAAGAGGAAATAACAAAAATAACAAAAAATATTTGACAATCTTAAAAAAATTGGTGAGGGCAGGGACGAGAAACAAGTATATTATTTTAATTGGCCTTATATTTAATAATGAAGTGGATTTGTTTTCTTGTGTTTTCTGTAATAGTGGGATCAACCATCTGGTGTACTCTGCATTTCAAAGTGGAAGGAGCTGACAACTCTACCAATGAATGTCCAACCAAGGAACCCTCTCAGCAATATTCAGCTTGACGACATGAAACCTGTACAATCTGGCTTGGTAAGACCCTGGTAAGTCAAGCTTCAACAGTGATGATGTTGATTTGTCAATATTCAAATTCAATAATAGGTCTCCAAATTTATTCATGTTTATTACAAGCCAACACAGACACTTGGAAATTTGAATGATTAATAACATGAACCCAGGGGCGTCCCCTGACCCTTTTGAATTTGGGGTGGGGGGGGGGGGGGGTAGAGGGGTGGGGGGTAGAGGGGTGGGGGGTAGAGATTGCTGACAAGCACCCCAAAAAAATAGTAAAAGGTAGCCCCATTTTTTTTGTAGTCACCTCATGAATTTCATGTAAGTGTGGGGGTGGGGGTAGGATCAAAAATGTTGCACCGCCACAAAATTTTGCTCAGTCAAAAAAATGCGCACGGTCACACATAATCGCACGGTCACAACATTTTGCACGGTCTCAAAAAATCGCAGTCAAAAAAGAAAAAGTTAACAACAAATTGACATTCCGTGGCCATCACGCCCCCCCTTTTGCGCACGCTACTGAAAGCATCGCCCCACCGACAATTTTGTTAACAGAATTGTTATGCTCAAAGTCGCAAATGTACGGAAGCTCATCATTTGTGCCGACAGATTTGATGAATAGGGCATATTATAAGATGAATGGTACATTACACAGTTGCACGTTTGCACCTAGGTTGGTACACTAAAACTACAAGACTTCATCAAATCATTAATGAGTGAGGGGCACACGGTAAACAGCACTAATGTCAACAGTCAAGTTAAATTGATGACTAGCAATATTTGTGACTTGCATAAAATATTAACCCAGTTTTTATTTCTCTTTTATTTTCCTTCAATTTGTTTGGCTTACAGGTATCAGACAATGGCGGATATGTTCAGTCCAAAAGACAATAACTACCAGTCTACAGACAGGCTTGGAAACACGAACTCCAAGATTGATCAAGAATCGCAGGAAACTTGATTCCCGGATAATTGTCGCTTGACAAATAAAAATGAGAAATGTGACTGTTTTTTCTCTTGAAAAAACCTGAGGAATGGGTCGTCCAAAATGATCGCCATTTCCACATACATACAGAGCGTACATAACTTTTTACCGCCCCCCTCCCCACACCTCGAGTTACCTACACAATAAATGGTGAAAATTAATGGCTTGATAAAAAAGTGCCTGCCTCTCAAGATGGCAATTTTAATTACGTCCGCTTAGCAGGGTCAGAAATTCAATGAGAATCCGAGAATTCATTCTCGCTAAGATTCCTGCCGGTTAAGTTGCGAGAATCCAAATTGATTTTCGTAGATAATCTGTCTAAACACATTATTTGAATGGAAAAGAATCCATAAATTCTTGCATAATCTTTTTGTGAGAATCGCAAACTTTGATGAACTCCTGACCCTGGCTTAGGGTATATTTTTACCGCCTGCTATGTACATGTACGCTTTGTACGTATCTGTAAATGGCAAAAATTATGGTCGACCTCTAAGACTAATACTACACATAATTGTGTGACGTAGATGATCTCATAGGCTGGATTCTTCAAATGTAATGCATGTTTATATTATAATTCATAACGGTACCTTTCATGTCAAATACAATGTAAACCTTGACCGTGCATGTATTGTTTATTTCTTTTTGTCCACGATTCTCGAAAGCAGCTTTGTGTTATCCTGAATTTGGTGCTATCACAGATTTTGTGTTAATGAGTTTCCACTGAATTTAAAAAAAAAGAGGCTTTTAATGAATAATTGCTGAGGATGTTGCCATGTCATTACAAGCTCTCTGGGGCTGTTCCTAGATCTGATGATCATACCACCAATGGGCATCAGGGCTTAAACTGAATTACAGGCATGAGAATTACGGTGTCAAACTGTTTTAAACAATCAACAGGGTGTTATTTTATTGATTTTTTTATGTTTCCACAGTGCATGGAGCACTTGTTCTTTTATTTTCTTAATCATTTACACAAAATAACAGCATAATTATGCACTTATCAATTGCAAGCTCGGGACCCGGGGCATGGCGGGGACCATGCGGGGACCGTACACGAGTGTACACAAAATGATGCCCGGCTATGCGGGGGAGTGTACGCGGACGTACAAACTGTGCCCCCGCTAGCCGGGGCGTGTAGCGGGGACGTACGCTAAGGTACACAAATGTACACCCCGGGCGCTTGCTATAAATAAGCTAGAGATGCGATGCGCTTGACGAAATAAGCCTAATAATAACACATAGGGAACACATAGAAATGCATTCAGTTATTGTTGCAAAAAGAAATAAGCGACCTTGGGACTGTAGCCGGGTGAATACTTTGTCCTGGGAAATGGGTGGCTGGGACTGTACACTTTGTCCCGGCCAAGGGGGCCGGGACTGTAGCGGGGACGTACAAAAAATGGTGCCCGGCCCTGCGGGGACCGTACACGATTGTACCCGGGACGTCACATGGGCAATTTGTACGTCCCGGCCCTAATCCCCGCTATCCCCGGGGCCGGGGATGCAATTGATAAGTGCATTATAACATATTATTGAAGATAGTCATTTTATTTTTGTTTTTGATAAGTTACGGAAATCATGACTCAATCAGCGAGGTATCCTGTACCACCAAATATCAATAGCCTTAAGATAAGTAGCTCATGATAACAACGGGTGGAAATTCAAAAAAAATCTGAAAAGCTATTCTTGCAAGTAGAATTTAACACACTATTAAAAAGAGGTCGAGAATATGGGATAATGTCAATAATTGAATATTTAACAATGTATAATCTTAGTACATGATTAAAATAAGATGGTGAATGAACTTTTGAAGTGTCTGATTGTTGTTAATGTAATTGGATATAGGGTATAAAGTCGCCAGTTTTCGGTCAGTGCCTATTTTCGGTCACTTTCGCCCAAATCGTGTAATGAAAATGACCTCGTCGTTATAAACTGACGCATAGTCGATGCCCGGTATTGCTTTAAAATGGCGACGACGATGCAACTATACGATTTGGGCAAAAGTGACCGAAAATGGGCGCTGACCGAAAACTGGCAACTTTACCCTATATGGAAATAAAACAAAACAAATTAAAAAATGATAACCCATTTTGCTAAAATGTTTTGTATTCATTTTTTATGTGTTTGTCATAAAAGGATCTTGTAATTGATCTTCACCTTGAACTTGGAATCGTCTTGTCTGTATCCTGAAAAAAACAATCAAAATCAGTATGGTAGATTTTAGGTGTGTGAAGGTTCTATGCATACACCAATTACATGGTGAATAAGTTGGTAATGCAATATTCCACAATTCCACTGTAAGTGATGCATCCCTTGGACCTTTATACTATTTCTAAAGAAAGCATTTAGTGCCCTATGGTGACAACCAAGATTCAATCTAAAAAATGCCCCCAGAAAAAAAACAAATGTATAGACTGTTCAGCAAAAATGAGTTTGTAAGAAAATGAAGCTGACTGCTCCATTTGTCCATACCTATTTGAGAAACAAAATATTAAAAAAATAGACAATTAGTCGCTGACTTCACTCACTGAATGTGTTGAAAAAGATGGTTCTTCAGCTTCATTTTACCAAACATCTAATTTTTGCTGATTGTTCCGAGCTCACTATAGATCAAGTGTTGATATTTGAGTGCTCACAAACCGCAAAACAGGGTCTGTTCAATTGGTGCCAATCTCAATCGACTTGCCCAGGCCCGTAAGAAGGGGGGGCGATGGTGGCGATCGCCCCCCCTCTTCCCCGGAAAATTTGTACACAGATGAAAAAATTTCGCACGCTACGCGCGCATTTCTCTTCCCAAAATGCAATATTCTTTGCTACAAGCTTGTTTAGAGCCAAAATGTACCTCAATCGTGCAAAAAATAGGTGCAAATTTTTTTTGAAAACGCCCCCCTTTTGAAAAAAGTGTCTTACGGCCCTGTCATGCCTGTTGCCAAATCCTAACTGACACGACTATGGCAAGCTTAATGTAAAAAAAGTTGATAAACACAGTTTATCAGTCGATGAACTGTTTATCGCCGATAAACTCGACCGATAAACTGAGTTTATCGAAATAAACTATGTTTTTCAAGCGAAAAAACAGTGTTTATCTATACTATAAACTGAGTTTATTGATAAACACTGTTTTTCGCTTGAAAAACACAGTTTTTCTCGATCGATATACACTTTCGCTCGAAAAACAGAGTTTATCGTGTATATCGAATTATTATTTGATAAACTGAGTTTATCGATTGATAAACTCTGTTTTTCGAGCGAAAAACTGTTTCAATTTGATAAACTGAGTTTGAAAAACATTGTTTTTTGATAAAACATTGTTTTTTGATAAACTGAGATAATTTGATAAACTGAGTTCGAAAAACATTGTTCGACAGATAAACAGTGTTTATTGAATTATTATACATTAAACATTAGATAAACACGGTTTATCAGTCGATTAACACTGTTATCGATGAACTCAGTTTATCGATAAATTCATTGTTTATTGATAAACTCAGTTTATCAAATTGAAAAACAGTTTATCGATAAACACTCTTTTTCGCTCGAAAAACTGTTTTTCAATTTGATAAACTGTGTTTATCAATAAACAATGATTTTCGAGCGAAAAACAGTGTTTAACGATAAACTGAGTTTATCGAGAGTTTATCGATAAACACTGTTTTTCGCTCGATAAACTATGTTTTCGAGCGTTAAACAAGTGTTTTTCGATAAACTCTGTTTTTCGAACGAAAAACAGGGTTTTTCAATTTGATAAACAAATTTATTGATAAACTATGTTTTTCGCTCGAAAAAAAAAGTTTATCGGTTGAAAACATTGTTTTTCGACCGATAAACCGTGGCCAGCGATAAACCGTGTTTATCGAATTATTATACATTAAGCTTGCAAGACACGACTCTAATATTGAGGGCGATCGCCCTTGTCCCCCTTTAGCTACGATGTATTCAAACTCCCCAAGAAGGTCAGAACACTGATTTTTATGAACGTAAAAAGGCATTAGTTGACTGAAGGTCCATATTTCTGTAAAAGGTCCACTTTGGCCACCCCCCTCATCCCACCCCCATCCCCCAAATTTCTCCCCTGGTAAAAAGATCCCACAAAATTTGCCCATGGCACAAATCCTGGTTTATGTGCCTGGATTTATGACGCAGCATTCTGCAGTTGTACACCGAGTGGAATGAAATGAAATTGGACTTTTCGAAGATGTGTCACGGAAGAGTTTCGAAGAGTTTTGGTTGTTTCGAAACACTATTTTTTTAAAGTTTTATAGCTCAATTTTGCTGTTTTCCAGAATTGTGAGTCAAAAGTGGTTGAACAAAATATTTTACAGTAACAGGCTAATAGACGTGTACAACATTAGTTGGTAGTACTATAAAGTGTATTTTAGTTTACATATCGGACATGCAAAAATGAAAAGGCTACACTGACTTTGGTGCAGAAATCTGATTTATTATTTTAGATACGACCTGATCATCGTTTCTTTATATTAAAATAGCAGTTTCATGCAAGAAAATAGATTTAGTTCACAAATAAACTCGATTTTATTCATTTCATATGGATTTTAGGGATTGGATTGTTTCGTTTCTAGATAAACGATAGCAAATTATCCACCATGTAAAAATTGGCAAAGCTGCCGAATTTTGATCGTTATTATAATTTTAACTCGAAGTTCGAGGCAAATTTGATGAAAATGTCCACCTTTTAATTTAGGGGAAATGCGGAATAAGGTTAGGATTAATGGTATCAAATGAATTCTAATTTTTTGGTGTACTTGCGTGCACCACCTAATTTCTTTTCTGAAGGGTTTTTCGCCGATCAAACGGCGGTCTATTACCACACATGTTGGTATTATTTGGTCTAAATCGATTCATCGGTGTCGCAAGCTGACATAAGTGACGTCATCGAAAAAAGTTTGCTGGCTTCCATTTTCAGCATATTTGTCCATCTCTTCATTCATCATTTTCGTTGTAATTAGTGAATCGATAGTAAAAAAAAGAGCAGGAGGAGGTAGGGAATATGTAAATTAGTCAAGGGATCCCCTTGAAATCACTATCGACTCACCCTTTTCATCTCTAACACGGGCTCAAAGATAGCACTTTGGTACGGGAACCTGTATAAACAGATCGCGAGTTATTTGATATGCGTGTGCTCTAGTGTGATACAGAGTTGGTTTACGCTGTATGCAGGGATACTACCGGAATCTTCTCTTGTTAACCATGGCGATGACCTGTCCCGTCTGTCTTCTCTGACCTTCTGAGCATTTGGAGTTTTAAATTCATCCTTTTTAATTGTAAAGAAGTACGCCTGTCATCTCCATTAAATCAAAATTCCCGCTATTATCTTCACGCTGAATCAAAGATCTGTAAGCACATATCGCGACAACAATACTTTATCAATTTTAACAAACAAGGTGTCAAAATCACCGTAATTAAATTTTCCGTCTCCTGGTATTTTCATTTTTAGAATATGAGTAACAATTTTAAAATTATAGGTGCTTTTACAACAGCCGAGTTACTTTTTTTGCTGTCTTTAGATCACGATTAATCACCAACTTTGACCATAATATCATGTTATCGTTTACAGTACGATAAAAATAAATACAATACAATACAGGTCTGCATATGAAGAAAGTATAAAATGGATTTGCTAATCAGAAAATCAATAAAAGTTTAGATGTGTATTATAATAAATCCTGTAACTGATGAGACCAGAAGTGACAACATATGAATACAATTTGAATTTAGGACCTTTGTAAGCACGTACATGTACTCGTCATGTACAGGAAGATCAGCATAACAAAAATACATAATATAAGCTTCCCATATTTGATGTGGGGACCGAAAAAGAGAGTGAAACATCTATTAAACACACCGTAGCATGACAGGCCTACTATATTATGTGATGCAGCACATCCAAAGGGAGGAGGCTTTCCAGATTAAGTCAATTTTGAGTTTTAATGTATGTGATCTTAGTACTTGTTCGATACCTCACTAATGGGACTGGTCAAGGCATTCCAATTTTATATGTGAAATATCGTTCAAAATTCAGTTGTTGCATGTAACAAAGTCAAAAAGTTTAAAGCTGTCAGCGCATCAGGAGCAGGAATAGAATAGTTATTTTACACCAAGCACATCTGCCGGAAAGGATTATGTTTCCTGTGATATTTTTGATTTTTGGATAATATTTTAGGTGGACTCCCGATCATCAGTCTCCTTAAGAGCATATATTAATACCATGGCAACAATTTTCAAATTCTAAGATTTTGGTATCAGTATAACGACCATTTTTTCCTGAAAATTTGGTTGAAATAGTATGAAGAATATTGTGCCAGATGAAAGATATGACCGTAAACGCACTCTAAGTGATGGAACCCTTCATAATTATGTTTTTAAATAAAAGCTCAACTTTAACTGTGTCTGTTTTATACTGTATCACATTCTTGTATTCTATTCCCAGCTTTATTCTTGTTGTCCCCTGTATGGGAAAATGTTTTGAAAAAAGAATGCCTTCATTAACACAAATTTCATATCCCCCACCCCCCTCTTGCCAGAAAACAAAAATTCGCGTCCCCCTTCATATTTAAAAAAAAAATGTTGTGTCCCCCCTCTAATTTCCTCGTCCCCCGCCCCTGGCATAAATAGTGATCGCTCCCTTAGATAATCAACAGCTATACTATTGAGACTAATCTGTCTCTGTGTAGTTGGTATTTGCTAAACAATGTCCCGCTCTATTTGCTAAACATACCCCAGGGTATGGCAGAGGCCTCGTATCGGGCCCCGATGTCTATTTTATCGGGGCCTGATGACTATTTTATCGCGTATCAACTTGAAAAACATCGGGTCCAAAACATATCAGGCCCCGATACAGTCGCGATAAATTTATCGCGTACAAATGGAACTGTTCCCTAAGGACCTGTGTTTCCAATTACGGAAGGATGGTAAAAGTCGATCATCACCTTTATTTATACTAGCGGGCATCCGCGCTTTGCGCGGACCCGCTAGAAGATTTCACGGGGAGGTAAGTAAACAAAGCGTAAGAAAATTTGATACAATATCAAGAACATGTCCTACATGTATACATAATCCAGACGGGCCCTAAATAATCCGAATATCGCAGGTACTTTTGATAATCCAGGTATACATGTGCCTTAAAGTAGGTAGGCCTACCTTTGTCTTTCCAGATACCTATGTAGGCCTCCCATGTGACCTGAAATGCAGGTACCCGTTGTCCCATTATATCCAGGGACCCCATAGGCCTAAGCCTTACCCCTAATCCAGTTACCACAGGTGCCCTTAATGGCACCGGATACCACATAATACAGGTACTGCAGTGTGCCGTTATATCGAGATACCCAGGTGCCCTTACTTTATCATTCAGGTAACTTAAATTAATCGCGGGTGCCGAAGATAGCGGGCAGTAATAGTCATATCACAATAGGCAGAAGTGAGTAATATCAAAGCGTTATAAATGTTTATATAAATATCAAGAGTATGTCCTTATTCAGGTACCTATAGTGCCCTTGATATAATGTAATTGACATGGTACCCTTAATACACCATGCGCCTAGGTCCAATGTGCTCTTAAATAATACAGACCCATGTTCCTAATCCAAGTACTCCACGTGTTCTTAATACACCGGTTGCCCATAGGCCTAGGCCATACCCTCACAGATGGCCTTAATAACCCAGGTACCGCATTTGCCGGCATTATATCCATACCAATGTGCCCGTATTATATCCAGTTTATAATGGAAAGCGCAGGTATAGGTGCCGAAGCTATAGCGGGTGGTTAGTCACGTCAAAACGTAAGATGAGAGTATTGTTAAAACAGCAAGAGTATGTCGTTGATACTCCATGTATCCTAGGAGCCCTTTAATACTGACATTGGTACCATAGTGCCCTTAATAATCCATATATTACCATGTGCCCTTAATAAATCCATGTATGCCATGCATGTATTACACATGGTGCCCTTGATTATTCAGGTACCACCCCATGTACTTTAATAATCAAGATTGTGTATTAGTGATCCAATATATAGAGAACCTCCCTGGAGTGCGGCCTGAACTATGTGGTTTATCTTGAATCGAATATTAAGGGCACCCGTGATAACTGTGTATGCGGCTATTAGGGCCTACGTGGATAATAAGGACACCTGAATGGTCAGATGTAGGAATACTTAAAATATTCAGAGTATCTGGATTGCCTTAATATCCTCTCCCCCAGTTACCCCCTGTCAGCTCATGTCCCTACCCATTTTGTACCCCAAATAATACAAAAGTTGTATTTTAATGTCAAAACTGAAAGTAACTTAAAATTAGCTTTAAAATGTCTCCCCCGATTCTTTTATTGCCCCGCCACCCCGTTTTCCTCCTTTAAAATGTTGATGCTGGTGCCGCCACTGCCCATGCATATACTGTATCCAGGTAATAGGCTGCCCATGCACATACTGTATCCAGGTAATAGGCCTACGTTCTGAGCGTTATATATGGGTTCTATAGTTTTATAGTCGGTCGTTTAGTTTTATGGTCGGCGGAGTCTATCAATCACTTGTACCATTCCATGTTTGTACTTAAACACTATATGTGTGCCATCCATCCATGGCCTATTTACTTACATCCATTATTCCTCCAATAGGCATGTAGGGCCTAAACGTATGTAGTCCCTTTGTCATGTTTGTTGTGTTCTAAATAAGGCCTCCCGAGATACCTAATACACCCCTAAAATCCAGTTATCACAGGTGGCACACCTGCGCATAGTATATCCAGGTAAATTGAGACTATCTGCGTTTTATAGTGAACCCCGTAATCCAGATACCACTGGTGCCCTTACTAATCCATACACTCTATAATAATCATCATAGTATACTACACGTTCCGTTTATCCAGATGTCCATGTGCCCTTATATCCAGATTATCAAGTAAGGGAAGTGCGGGAGGAGGAGGTGACTTTAGGGTATGATGGGGCAATACCGCACGTGCCGTTTATCCAGATACCCACGTGGCCTTAGTAAGGCCGCCTTACTATATCCATATTATCAAGTAAGGGAAGTGCGGGGGAAGGGGGCTTAGACCTTATGGTATGATGTGACAATCCCGTAATTTCCGTGCTATAAGCCGCACGGCGAATAAGCCGCACCAACTCAAATTAAGATTCAGACCTCATCGTATACAGTAAGCCCGGAGCCGCACCGCTGTATAATAAGTCACACAAAGAAAACGAAAGGTGTGTGTGTGGGGGATGGGTGTGTGGGGGTGTCGTGGAAGTGTGTGGGGGGTCGACCCTGATCCACCAGCCCATAGCTTCATGACCAGCCATGGGGTTACAAATGCATTAGTGACTCCATCAAATGTATTTTCCTTCAGTCACTTTAATACATGTTATCCTTGATACGGTTTGCGCCTTGCTCCCAGTTTCTTTATTAAAATAAAGGTCTTGGCTTTATGATTAATGTTTTGTTTGTGTCTTGCTCTCGTTACATTTTATTGTACTGTTCGGTATGCACCGCGGAGCAACCGTACGGACTGCCTGCTTTCACTGCATGCCCCGTTTACAATGTACAGTTTGCGCCACAAACGCGTACACACTTTGTCTGCGTCATTACGTGTGCGCCGAATCGCGTGCGCCATGTTAAACGCGGCGCGCAACAACAACAACGGTTGGTATGGTACCGCCAGTTTCTTTATCGTTAGCAAACTCCGCGTTCATCTATGTTATTAATGTGAAAGTGTCACTTTAAGATCTGCGTAAGAGTTTTTGTTTACATTTAGAAAATGTCGTAAAATATTTTTATTTGTTGGACGTATACTCCCGTTACTATGCGTTCTTTAAGAATAACAAACAGCCGTATATACAGAAATGTAGCTATATCCCTGAAGAAAATATTTTGGGTGAAGACCATATGTCATCACTCATTCCGAGCTACCCGAGTAAAAGAAATTCAACATTTCGGATTATCACATGTGATTCTTTCTGCGCATGTCTGAAAACGGGAAAAAACGGGCATTGAACTATCTAATTAGCTCGTGTATTAGAGGCGCAATTACCACGCTTTTTCAGTTGAAGAGGGACGCGAGTGTAAAATTATATTGAACTATCTAATAAAGCCATGTTCCAAAAATTAGTATATAGATGCAACAATAGCCTATACATACATGTAAATGACAGCACCCCGAGTGAATTTTTGGACTCTGGAAATAAATCAGTTGAAAAAGTGGTCTTAGTAGGAATCGATCGCCGGGCCTTCTGCATTTCAAAGCATGCATGTCTCTCAACTGCTAGACGTACGGGTGCCCTGATTTGAATCCCTCTTAATCACTCTCTAACGGAATAAATTAATAATTTGGATTAGAACTTGTTTCTAGATAAATGACGCATTATAAATGCTTATTTATTATTATTATTATTATTAATACTATATTATGATCAGCTCAAACAATATTATGAATAGCGCTGCTACAGTGCAACTTACCATAAATGCCCTTTTATATCAAATTCACCTAAATGACACCACTTTTCTTTGAATATGGTCAAGTTTAGTGACAAATGATACAGAAGCCTCACTGCAAACAACTTTATGAGAACAATCGAGTAAATTAACCTTTTTTTGCGTATTATTTACATATTTAATTAGCATCAAGTCAAAAATACCTTGTAATTTATATCTGGAGATGTGTATATCTTGGAAACCTTTTAATCAGACATGTTGTGCATTGACTTAATCCTGACATTTTTGTATGAGCAAAATGGAACAATTCTTTGTATTTATCTATTTATTTCATTAATTTGCATGATGTACAGCCAATATTCTATAATTATTTTTATAATGGGTTTGTGACCTACCAAATAAAAGCGCAAGACATACACAACAAAATGGTATGTGCAATCTTTATGCTTTTGTTTTTGTTTTTAAATTGCATGTATTTAAGCAAAGAGTACCGTAAAACGGGGTGGATAGGGACAGTTTTAGCACTCTCTAGATTGTTTTTTTTCTTCTCCTTGTTGCCACATGAGTCAAACCTTTTGGCGCATATTATGTCAACCTATAATACCTTTAAACTGCCACTCTAAATATATATATGAATAGGTATTGTGATGGGTATATTTTTTCTTACAAAGGTTGGTGTCCCTATTCACCCCGGCGCCGGGGTCAATAGGGACAGCATTATTCTTGATAGGGAAATCACTAGATACTGAAGCAACGGCCAATCACAAAAGAGGTTTGATAGAAATTTATGACAATTTAATACTCATACAAGGAAAGTAATGATTCATCTTTGATGGACCAACGGGAGGTGGTGTATAACGAATTGAAATAAAAGGCGTTTATGGTAAGTTGCACTGTATGCATATGATACTACCCTGGTTGAGCTAACCCTGGGTGATTTCACCCAGGATAGACTATCATATGACTATCATATGAGTATATCCTACTACATATGCTACTGATTGATATCAACTATTATATATCCCTTGCAAACAGCATTTGTATGAAGTTTTTTATGAAAAGTGTTATCTTTTAGGGGGAGGGGAAGTGTCAACGGTGTACCCACGGCACCACTGCTGATTACAGGCCTGAACTCATGCTGAAATTAATAATCATGACGGAGAGATTTGTCCATGAATTCGATTTTGCAAGTTTTGTTTTGAGGCGCTAAATAAACTGGTATGGGCATTATTACAGTGTTCATTCATATTTGTTTAGGGTGTTTTTTAAAAGTTGATGGACATAAATAACACACAATAGAAAGTACTAAGAATGTTGATTTAATCTAATCTGCATTTTAATGCTTGCATTAGTAGTGATCATGATATTGAATAATTCATATATTTAATAGATATTCAAAGCAGCAACAGAAGCAGAAAATGAAGCAGTAGCAGACAATTCCCGACAGCTACAAATCATCAATGGTTCTTGGAAATTAGAGAAGATGTTTGGCGAGTCAGGACCAGGTACACTGTCTCAGGGTTGGGGTTTGGCGGTCAACCAGAATGGAAATGTAGCCATTGCCGAGCCACGTCACCAACGTGCATCAGAGGTAAAGGTGTTCAGTGGTGATGGAGACTACAGATTCAGCTTGGATACTGCTCGAGGATTGGAATCAGGGTCAAGATCAGATCCTCATCAAATCATTGTCAATTCAAACAGTGATTATTTGGTAACTGATTGTACTAAGTATATTACGATATATGATGTTGATGGCACATTTAAGGGTAAACGGGAGTCATCAAAACCACAGCCATCCTCTCATTCTCCAATTCTATGGGGCCTCACCATAGATTCCAGGGGTCAAATACTGACAGGTGATACTAGCAATATGTGTATTAACACACACAGACAAAATGGTACTCGCATTAAAAGTATCAAGGTAGACATTATGCCCCGCTATCTTGGAGTCACATCCCAACGTACACTCGTTGTCGCTGATGAGTACTATAAGCCTCCACAGATAATAAGCGATACTGGACAGGTCTTGTACACTCTGAAGCATCCTGTAAATGATGGTAAATGGGATACTCATGGTGTGTACTGCTATGAAGACATCATATTGATTTCTAATTGGAAGACAAATAATATTGAATTCTTCTCCGTATCCGGTCAATATCTAGGTAGCATTGACCTAGACTGGCAAGAAACTAATAGTTTGTGATGGGGGCAGCGTGAAAGTTTTTGCCAGAAACCCATAACTTTGTGGCACCTCATTCAATGTGGTTACTCTCATAGGTAACCAGTGGAAATGTAAATAACTAAGATTAATGTAATTATATAATTCTTTGATATGAGTATCAAACTCCGCAATACCTACAATTTTTGCCGCTGATTTGTCTGAAAATAGAAATAATGCTATGTGCGTAAAGCCGACCAGCACGGAAATGCAAATACCTATTAAAATAATATGATCAAACCACCAGTTTATATGGATGTTTTAGAGTAATATAGCTGCCAAAATCTACGGATTTCTTTCTTCTTTTTTAATCTAAATAGCCACAGCTTTTCCTATAATCTTTGATTAACTATCGAATCATTTGAGCAATCAGTTTGCCGAGTAAGATTTAAGACACCACAAAGCCAACAACATAATGCATCAAAACTGTCCAAGTGCGCATGTTCACGGGACTTTTGAAAAGGTGAATCAATAGCGCTGTGGAATCGTGATTACACGTTATATCTAGTTACTGGAACATTGAGTTCATTTTAATTGTCTTTATTTTCAATCAAATGAAAGTCTATTCTTTCTTTAGCTGCTCTTTATTTAATCTTTCTTTTCTTCCATGCATGACTAGCCAATAGTGTCCACCATTCACATACCCAAAATGATGTGACCAAAGTAAATAATAATCATGTTCCTTTAAGTTTCAAAAGTCGTTGTAAACAGTTGGCAGGACCATTCCAAAACAACTCACATTGCGGCTAAGCCATCGCGTAGTGCGTAAATACACTACTAGTATCCACGTAGTGCAGTTCGATCGGCATGCTGGTTGCCAATACTGACAACGCTTTGTATGGGGATTGAAAGGTCAATAAATGCGTTTGTGTTGTTTCGAGAGAAATTAGACAAATCAATGCATCTCTTCGCGCTGAAGTTGATGTGTCAATAATGACTCGACCCGCACGGGAGTGATATTGTGAGCATATCAACATTTGCGCCAGTGCATTGATTTATCTTATTTTTCGAGAAACAAAACACACGCATGTATTGACCTAGTAATTCATACACGACACTATACAAATCAAAATTCACAATTTGAGCATAATTTTAATCTGTGTAATAACGAGGAAAAACATGTTAACAAGTTTGCTAACACCCGCAGTAAAATCGGCGAACCCACGATGCCTGATCAACGAATCAAAACAAAGCGTGGTGCGCGCATTGAACGGCGCACGAGCGGAGTGCATTAGACATGTTAGACACTTTCAATGCACTCCGCATATTTTAGTTTTCTGCTTTCTGATTGGTTTGACACTACTAAGAGTGTATGAATGTGATCACATCAATAACTTCCCTGCATCGTTGAAAGTGCCACTTCATTTTGGGGAAATGTGACTATTATGGCAATTATTTTGCACAATAGAAGAGATAAACCAGGTTTTTCAATTTTGCCCAAAAATGTTGATTTTTTTGAGAAAATCACAAACAATCACTTTTTTGAGCCAATTTTTTTGAAACAACCTAACAAAAACAATTTTGAGTAAAAAAATGCTCACATCCCTTGATGATGATGTAAAGACACTTTTTTAACCTGATTCTAATATAAGACTAAAAGTGTCAACAAAAACAACCACCACATTTTGTCACGGTTTTTTTACACTTTTTGGTCAAAATTTCAAAAAATATTAGATTAGGTTAAAAAATCAAATCTTCCCTTCATAGTGTCTTTACATCATCAAGCGACTTAGGCATATTTTACTCATTTATTTTTTTAGCTTGTTTCAAACCAAATAGGGTAAAAAAGTAAATTTTGTGATTTGCAAAATTGACGCCAAATTTAGATTCTCTGATCCATTTCCTTTCCAAAAATGTTACTTTTATATGCATTTGATTAATAGTTCAATAATTACAGCACTCACAAAATTTAAAAAAATTAAATCAAAACTTTCTTGAGTCCCCCCTTAATATTACCTTTGTAAGAATTCGAGTGGTGTTTTTTTCAGTGTCTTGAGCTTGACCGATTATTTCAGATGTCTATCACATCATTATCGGTCAACTTGCTTCCTTTTAATTTTAAATTACAAAACAAATACAATAACTTTCTCATCGTTAACTTATATATAGTTGCAATTGTAACAGGAAAATGTAAACATCTTAAAACTCACCCGTTTCCAGAGTAATTCATTCTTTTATAATTTGTTTACCGGGCCTTTATTATTTTATTGCCCGTATTTTAAATTAACGTGTCTATATATTTGGTATTTGCTTTTTATACTTGTTGTATTTATAATGTTTATACTTTGTAAATACTTTGTAAGCTCTTTTAATATATATTTATAATTTGGATGTTTGTTTATTTTTATTTATTTTTATTTTTAATATCTCCACCCGCACCCAAATAATGAACGAATTAATAAGAACATATTTTTTAATTAATTAATAAGAACAAATTGTTAATCAATTAATTGTTCATTAAATAAATAACTATATACATAAATTAAAAAATACATTATTAGTTAAAATCAATAAATGTTTTTATTTATTTATTTATCTATAAATTAACTATTTAAATTCATTATTGCGGCCGTTAATATGTTGACTGTTTTGACATGCCCTCTCCTGTTAGAAGTTATGTGGAAGATGACATCCATTGACTTCTATATAGTGCCTCTTCACCCTCATGCAGGGGCGTAACAGAGGTTGGTTGTCAGGGGGGGGGGGGGGGGGGGGTGTTGGGAGGGGGGCACAGCCAAAAAAAAAAAATCAAATTTCGCACGGTCACAAAATTTCGCAGTACAAAAAGCACAACAGTCAACACATTTTTGACTGTTGTGCTTTTTGTACTGCGAAATTTTCTTTCTCTCTTTCCCTTTCTTCTTTTCTTTCTTTCCCGTTTTTTTCTCATTTTCCTTTATCTTTTTCCTCCCTTTTTTCTTTCTCTCTCTCTTTTCTTTCCCTTTCCCTCTTCTTTTCCTCTTTTCCCTTCCCCCCATTTTTCCTGGTGGGTAGGTTTGAATTTCCTGCTGAGCACCTTCAGGGGGGGGGGGGCACTGTGCCCCCCCCCCCCCCCCCCCCCCCTGCCCCCGGCTGTTACGCCACTGCCCCCATGTCTCCTCTTCCCTTAAAGTAATGGAATGAGACAGTTCAATTGCACTTGATTGATTTGAAGTGATAGGTATAATCTTTTATCGATCAAATACACATATACAAATTGAGTGACTCCCAATAAAATTCGGGGGCGTTTGTTATGTAGACAACTGATAACAATTAAGTACAATTTGAAATAATGTCTATGTTATAAATTTAAGATGTGAAATTTGATTTAACTGAAATTGAGATTGCTGGTTTTTTTCATCACACAATGTGTTCATAATCTTCCTTAATGCCCCCTTGCGTAAAAACACAATCCCTCTGAGCGACATTTATCTTTTTGAAGACTCTTCTTTTTGCCTAATCAATATCTTTTATATAATATGCTATTTTTGAAAAGTTCCCCGGCCTTGGAATATATGTGTTTGTCTTTTATCTCTAGGCAAATCTGAGAAAACCCTTTTTTTTGTTGCCAAATCAATCGGCCGAGTGTACCAATGACGGGTAGCTAAAGAATAGCGCTACCTCGCTAGTAACTGAGGCGTAACCAACAATTTTGAGAGCGCCAATGCGGGGTAAGCTACTAGGCTAGTAACTGGCGGGTAATTTACGCTAAATGTTATACCTGACCGGACCCAAGAGTAAGTTGGGGCATAACGTTCATGCCACAAGCCAGTCGATTCTAGCAGTAGCGTAAACTTGTTGTGAACATTGGAGGGGATGATTCGCTGATGTTGAAGAACCAATTGCGCTTGCATGCCCAGGAGGTGTCTATTTGAAGTGGAATGTGACCCCTCATAAACTGAAAGATTTTATATTTTTTGAAAATTCATTCATGCAATTTGGTGATTTTGTTAGTCAAAATTTAGATCAACTCCTTTTGCCCATTCAAACACTAATCGCACCGACTTTGGGTCATATTTTGACAAAAATGAACTAATTGTCCAAGGATCTTAAATAATGACTAAATAAATAAACTTATTATTGTTTTTATTAATTAAAAACTGATAAAGCCAAGTTTCAACATTATTATGAGTGGAAGGGTAGAACTAGAAGAACGAAAAATAAAGCATATCGCTCAGTGCGTGGTCTGGGGATCGAACCGGGGTTCCGCGGTTATCAAGCGAAGGACAAGGTGTCCACGCCACGGAAGTATTTGTGTTAAAAGATGTGTTATAATTATATATAATTGTTTTCATCGGGTGCTTGTGTTTGTCATTAAAATTGTGCTTTTTGGTGCAATATTTGTATGTGCCCCTCGCCCAAAATATGTTTGTAATGTCACGGATAGTCCTTATTTTTGAAAAGCGGTAAACAAACTTCGAAATTTTTGGCCATAAAATGGCATCATTTTCCCCGGATCGCAGGCCGACTCCACGTGATTCTTGATTTACACTCACCTATGACCTAGCGAGTGACGACACGTTTTTAATATTACGGAGGACTATTCACGTCAGAATTTACAGTAAACTATAGGTTAACACTTGGCATATGCGCCAATTAATTTTGTAAGGGGACGATGCTGATTAATGTGGATATTTACCTCGCTAGTTGCTATTCTGGTGTTACTCGCCAGTTATACTCTAAGAATTACATCGTTAGTAAGTTATGCTACAGTTAGAGCATAACTACTAGGGAGGTAGCTTACCTCCCTATTAAGTTACCCGTCATTGGTGCACTCGGCCGATCATCTTTTATGCGAGGGTCATTTAATAATTCTACCTTCTACCTCATAACTTTGATATTATACAAACCAGTCGTATGAAATATTCCACAATTGAAGCGTTGAATCTCAGCTACAAAATCATAATAGATTGGTCTGAATACTCATTGTACTTTTGGATATGCAGTATTAAAAACCAAACTTCCATTTAGTGCGAAGGAAACGGGTAAAAAACAGCCAAATATGTCCTAAGTGGTTTTCATTTGGCCAATTCTAAGAGACAAAATGTACCTATCGGTCAATTACAATCGTTCTAAGTTACAAACATCTCTTGAACATACTTAAAACAATACAAGGGACCGATTTCTTGGCGGAAAATGCCCATTTATTATTATTAGCCAGAACCAGACCAGGACAGCCATCAATTGTAACCCTACCCTAGAGAACCGCTGCAAAAGTCATATTTGCTTTTTATAGGAACTAAGAGATCTTCATTATACAGGACTAAATGGATATATTTCAAGTCTCTTGAAGATATATTTTACTATCACTGACTACCTGATTAACTATTCTAAATGTTGCATATAAGGAGAACTGATAAAGTAACTATCATGTTAAGATTTAACATTCGAGGCATCACTGTGGCTTGACTTGTAACAACGAACATTTGACTGAATAACAGTATTCCAGTATGCTAAAGGCGTGTCAATACATTCGAGTTGATATTATACTATTTGCAAGCTACAAAGGTTATTGCCTACAATCTGATTTATACATGATAGTATATAGCATCATATTCAGATATCAACCATTGTTTTCTATTTTCAGTATTCAAATCGGGCGGTTATACCTAATCATACAATACGGAGAGAAAACGAAAAAACATGTATTTATCTTTTGGGTAATTTTCCGTGTCCGTTCTCTCTGGCTTTGATTGCATCATGACAAACGTGAAATAGGTATCAATTAGCATTTACTATAAATGTAATGTTATGAGGCTGACATTATGATATTAGCGATGTTATGAGTGAGGTCGTGAGGAGGTAGAACATATTGAATGACCCTCGTAATGCTATTTTTGAAAAGTTCACGTGCATCACCCACATCTTTCCTCCTTGACCCCGTTTGCTCACCACTGCCTGGGAATTATATCTGTGTTTGTTTAATATAGCGTTATTGCATTCATGTTATCTTATCATATTGATTCAACATCATTTTGATAATATTGATAAAAACATATATGAGCGCTGTTTCTTTTTCTTTCTATTGTTTTAGACGCATGGTCATTTGGCACAATGCATGGTGTAATAAATAATATTTTAATTATTGTCAATATGATCATGAATGTTTGAAATGTGAATATTATATAAATTATAATGCTAAGAAGGGCCTGTTTACATTACCAATTTCATTGTGTAATTGGTTTAGGGTGCATCCTTGAATTGTATTATCTTTTGAAATTAAATTTAGATATATCGAATATCTTCATGACATAAATTCTAGTTGTATGTATATGAAACCAATTGTTGATATAGATATTATAAAGATACTTGACAAATTTAACCCAAATAAAAGTGCTGGTAACGACAATATTGGAAATTTCATTATTAAAAAAGTAAGCAATGAAATTGCTCGGCCACTTACAAGTATTTTTAATTTATCATTGTCAACAGGTATAGTTCCAGATAAATTTAAAACAGCAACAGTAATTATAAATACTCACGAAATCCTTAATGAAAAACAATTTGGTTTTCGCTCCAAACATTCAACCTTCATGGCTATTGCTCATCTGGTAGATAAAATCAACAATGCCGTCGAAAAAATGAAACTACAATAGGAATATTCTTAGATTTATCAAAAGCATTTGATACTATTGATCATAAAATACTTCTTCATAAATTGGAACATTATGGATTTCGTGGTGTAGTACTTGATTGGTTTGAGAGCTACTTAAGCAATAGAACTCAAAGTATTTTTTATGATAACTGTAATTCTGACTTTAAAAATTATTGTATGTGGTGTTCCACAGGGATCCATATTGGGCCCTTTGCTTTTCATATTGTATGTTAATCCTTCGAATGTACTTGATTTCATATTGTTTGCTGATGACACTAATATTCTTTACTCACACAAGTACACCAATAGCAAAATAAATGTAATAAATGAAGACTCGAATGAAGTAAGTTATTGGTTTAAAGCCAACAAATTATCAGTTAATGCTAGCAAAATGAATTACATGATTTTATAATGACATCAACCAAAATACGAGAAGATTTTAATGTTACTTTAAATAATATTACACTAGAAAGAGTAACATTTACAAAGTTTTTAGGCGTATTAATTGATGAGTGTCTTACATGGAAAAACATGACATAAATTGCCCGCTTAGGAGCGCTATTAATTCCGTCTGGTAAACCTATTGTTATCAATTACTACAAGAGGATTGCCTGGTTGTATATTTAAATTCGGGACGTGTACGAACGGTACTTGCTAACTGCATGGGTGAGTTTCATCCACGCTCGTACGTTTAAACTACTCAATGGGCGTTGCAATACAGCCGGTTGGTTTCACACGAGAATTATGTCATAGCAACCATGCAGCTTTGATGGAAGGCGAATATTTAAATTTGGTGCTGGTTTTTAGGGCAACAATTTATAGCGCTGCTAAGCGGGCCTTGTAGCGTAATGCCACATTGATTGCATATCGAAAACAGTTTTTAAGAAATATTGATGTCATGAACAAACTTAAGCATTCTATTCCAGCACGTATATTACACTCGTTATATTGTACTTTAATTTTACCTTATCTCAGCTATGGAATACTTATATGGGGCAAAACTTGTAAATCATATCTAGACAAACTTGTTAAATTGCAAAAATGGGCAATTAGAACCATCTCTAAGAGTCACTATAGGAGTCACACAGCACCTTTATTTGCTAAGTATAATTTTCTTACAATAACCGATATGTACACGGAACTTAGGGTATTCATGTTTAAGTAGTCCATAATGATCTACCCGTAACTTTTAAAATCTTCTTTTCAAAACGTTCAGATGTTCACAACTACCCAACAAGACATGGCAATGATTTTAACATGACAAATAACAAAAAGACTTTCTCCGACCGTGCTATTCGAACCAATGGTCCAATTATCTGGAATTCACTTCCCAAAAACATGAAACAGTCCAAATCTTTGAAGCATTTCCGAACCCAGCTAAAGCAAAACCATCCAAAATTACGAGTAATCTCTTGTATTTGAGCCCGTCCTTGTTCTGTCTTGTGTATAAACGGGCCTCATTGGCTTTCCAGTCTACTCCTCCATATTGTGTTTTTTATATGTGATTTGATGTATTTTTATATGGAAATAAAAGATTGATACTTGGACTTGATACTTGATACTTGGATATATTAAATGACGATGGGATTAAAGGTGTATGTTCCGATCTGTTACGGCCAGTTCGTGTTTCGCTGAGCGGTTAGTGAGTATTAAATCAGCAGACAGGAAGTCACGATGTCCTCTCTACTTTTAACTTTTGTTGTATATTTATTGTGTAAAGTCATCAAATTTAACGAGAGATGTCCCGCGCAGGAAATCTCGCAGCATGTGTGTTACGCCATCTTGTTTTGCCCCTTCTAACCTGCTCCCTGATTGGCTAGCTACGAGGTGTGGTTAAATGTCGCAATCGAAAGAATGAGCGCTCTGATTGGATAACGGTACAAGCCTGGCACGCGACACAAAGTACATGAAGTACGTCATCAGAATTCCCCCAAACATGTGTTGCGATTCCCCTGGTATGAAAAGCCGAGTGATGCACACTTCCCGGTATTACTCCTTCACACGATCACTAAGCTTTTCTTCTTCACATCAACCAAAGACTTTACACAGATACCATGTTTCGATATAAAAAGAAAACCCGTATTTTTCTCATTATTTCTGTTTCATTTTGGACGTTACTAGGCCAAAGTGCAGTGAATTACCGCCAAAGGTGGCCGGTGGTTTACCACCCGGCTAGTTCATGTACTACTTAATGGGCAAATTTCATGTCACTTTGTGCTTTTAAATTAAGAATCATTGGAGTTATGTGACTCAAACTTTGGAATATGACTCTTTTAAGGATGACCCGTTTAATGTAGAATAGAAAACATCAAGTTGAAAATCGGGCAAGAATCTGAATACCTACCTTCAATTGATACATTATTATTATTTTAAGGCTGTAATTAATGAAAACCGTTAATATGTCGGAATATTAGTATATTGACGATGGCCAATGCGCCTTTAAAACAATATCTACCGCCACTTAGCCAACCAGCGACCTCGGCATGGCAGCAGTGGCGGTGCCCGCCGCCTCCACCTCAGTCACTATCCTTGCTGCCCAATTGAGCTGCAGCCCCACAACATTTTGTCCCAAAAACAATCGAAACAGTTTAGTTCTAGTGTCAACATTACCTAAACTAGCTTTAAACTGTTCTGATAAGTCTAGTTTGACATCGTGTCCCCACATTGTCTCGCCTTTCCCCACAACCGGCCCCCAACCTCCCCCAGTTTTCCCCACGCAAATGTTTATGCTGGAGCCGCTATTGATGACACCCAACATTCATGTCATGATGTCATTCCCGGAACCATATGACTTGTCCACAGAGTGAAGTTGCCACAGTATAAAAATGGCCATTAGTCATGTTTTATCAAGGTTAATTTTAAACGTGTCATTGTATTGTGTCTTTCGTGAAAACTAAGAAGCTTACCCAGACAACATTACAATATTGGCCCAATATTGGCCCAATATTGATGTTTCATTGGCCCAATATTGGCTTACAATATTGGCGCAATATTATTTGCTCATTGGCCCAAGCTTGGCACTCGCTAATATTGGGCCAATATTGGGCGATCTTGGAGAAATGTTTGGTAAGAAGAATTCTATCTTTATATTGTTTTATTTCCCCCAAATAGGAGTGAGCGGATCCCGGGCCAACCCGTGGCCAGGACCAACTTTGGCAAAGTGCAAGCCCAGGAAAAAGGGAACAAAAGGGACAGGGCAAGGCACAAGATCCTAGCCAAAAGGCCAGGAAGCGATAACTTTTAACAGCGGCCGCAATCTTTAGACCACGTCAGAATTTGTATATCAAATCAATGATGTAATTTTTCCGCCCCTGGTATATTGTGCCCATTATTGGACCAATATTGGTAGCCAACATGATGCCAATTCCAGAGCGCCAATGTAAACCATTATTATGTTTTGAGAATCTTCCGTCCTATTCATTTACACAGAGCTTTGAACTCGAGTTAATCATGTATTGGACTGTATTTGTAAGTTTAAAAATCAGTCATCCGATTTTTTTTTTACTGTATCGGACAGTTTGGAATAAGAGCTTTTGATTGGTTCAATGTTTTTGCTGGATTGACCCATACATTTGAAGGGTGTGATATTGTAATTTGTAGTTGGAACTTTTCGTAACTGACGCCGGATAAATAATTGCCATATTTGTATATTTTCTGTAAAAACACAAAAATATGATGATTGACATATTTTTAACACGAGCCTAGAATGATAATTTTGGTGTTTTTGGATGTGAAACATGTTGAAAACCTATCTTCTTTACTAGTCTATTAGCCCCTACCATCAATATAATATAACCCCCTATTTAACACAATGGAAAAGTCCATACATCCTGTGAAAAAAGGTACCGTGAAAAAAGTAAACATCAACTTAACAAGATGGCCGACACTGTAGTAACATTTTGTGTGGAGAGAAGTTTCCATCAGAATTACTCATGAAAAGGGTAAATAAAATAAACATGGATCAGGTTTATAAATACAAACAGTGTGAAATACTCTTTGGCTACAAATATTGTACTTTTGGTCTTTTGATAGTGGGTTTAAGGAGAATTTATAGCATTTTTACTAGGCCTAAAAGTAAACCTCTTATTTTTATTTCCGATTTTTGTGCTGGCATTTTTAGACGTAAATTCCCTCAATATTTCCATGATGTTTACACATTCCAATGAAAAAAAATCAAATAACAATGATATAGTAAGTCATTTAAAACTCATTTTGATAGCATTTTTACAGTTTTCTTGTTGTAGTTCCAGAACAAAATACACCCTAACTAAGCTTATTTCTGATTTGTGTGCAGGCCTATTCTAGGCTCTTGATTTACCATTCAAAATGAGCCAGTGTCTTATTTATCGATGTGTTAACATTACTTTGGGTATATTGCAATGTAACACAGATGCAAAACTGCAACAGTCACCCCACTTAGAATTTAAAAGAGAGCCCTGGTGATGATATGATGCTAGCGTGACTAGGACTAGCCTATACTTCATAGGATTTATGGCTATCCTATTTCATATAAATTACTGTGCATTTATTTAACAAGCATAGATGTCCCATCTTTAATTAGAGTCAGATTCTCAAAACATGATAATGTAAATATTGGATTCCTTTTTCGAGCAATACAGTAAAAATTGGTTTCGCCTTGAAAAAAAATCGGACTCGCCTGCGGCTCGTCCACTTTTTGTTTCAAGGCTTAACCAATTTTCACTGTATCGCCCTCAAGTCATCCAATATTACACCAATATTGGTCCAATATTGGTGACCGAGAGAGTGCCAATGCCAATATTGACAATAGGAACCCAATATTAGCCCAATATTGGTCAACAAGATAATTCCAATGCCAATATTGCCAATGTTGGGCCAATATTGGGCCAATATAATGTATGTTGTCTAGACGCAGTTAGCATGTTAGAGCAACAAGCTTACCTGGAACGTGCATAAAGAATCACATCATTCGGTTTGATCAACACGAATGCTCTTTTTGTATCATAATTGTCATTTTATGATATGATCATAAAATATCTGTATCATTCAAAACTGAAATAAATCATGGAGTGGTTATAGCATAACGCCACTTGAAGAACCAGTAGTTATACAAATAGTGTTAAATTATCTGTGTGAGTGAGAATGAATTATGTAAGAAATCACAAAGTGTGCTCAAGCATTTAGGTTGCAGCGTCTTCCACTTTCCCTGGTATTGGTAGGAAGGGATATTGAGAGGGAGGGAAATTGGAAAGGAGGGAAATTGGGACAGAAGGATATTCAGAGGAAGGGGAATTAGGAGGGAGGGAAATTTGGAGGAAGTAAAATTGGGATGGTGGGAGGTTGGAAAATAGGGAAAGAGGGAGTTCGGGAGAGGGAAATTAGGAAGGAAGGACATTTGTGAGGTAGGGAAATTGGAGGAGGAAAATTAAGAGGGAGGGAATTGGGAGGGAAAGAAATTGTGTGAGCGAATCTGGGAAGGAGGGAAATTGGGAAGAGGTGAAATTAGGGTGAAATTAGGAAGTAGGTAGATTGGGAGGGAGGGAATTTGAACGGAGGGAAATTGGAAGGGAGAGATATTGAGAGGAAGGAAAATTGGGAGGGAAGGAAATTGGGGAGGGACATTGGGAGGAAGGAAAACTTAGAGGAAGGACAATTGGGCTGGAAGGAAATTGGGAGGTTGGAGATTTGGGAGTTTGGGAGAAGTAAATTAAGAAGGAGTGAAATTTGTGAGGTAGGAAAATTGGCAGAGGGAAATTGGGAGGGAAGGAAAATGGAAGGAGAGAAATTGGAAAGAAGGGAAATTGGGAGGGATGAAAATTGGAATAGAGGGAAATTGGGAGGAGGGGAGAGTGGGAAAGTGGAAAATTGGGAAGGAGGGACATTTGTGAGGGAGATAAATTGTGAGGGTGGGAAATTGGGAAGGCGGGAATTCGAGAGGGAGAGAGTGGGGACGTAGGGAGGGATGTTCGAGAGTGGGGAAAGGAGGGATGGATGTACGCGAGTAGGGAAGGAGGAAAGCAAGGACGGAAGATAAAAAGAGGAATAAGGATCAACATTTGTTGACGACAAATAACCCAATTGATATGTAAAGGCATCCTTGGTGTAAGACATTTATAAGTTAGAGTAGTGTAAAACTCCATTACAGAACAAAATGGGTATAATATCTGTGATTTGATTTCGTGTGTACAAATCCAATAACTAGTGAATAGCTTACTCAGCCTTTTAGTTACGTTTCACTGCTAAACTAGCAGCTTCGTCATACTTGCAAATCTGTCTGGAGGCAACAGGAAATACGGATTTCCTGTTGCTGGCTGTATAATAGAAGGCTGTATAATACTTAAGTCCGACAATAAACCATTTTGTGCTAGGTTAACCCCGTGCTGTCTTACACCAAGGATAAACCTCTGTAAAACACCACAATGAAGACACTCTAGCGCTTACAAAGATGAAAGAGGAAAACAGCGCAAATGCATCAACTACCGTGAAAAAAAATCAAAACAACAGTTAAAAAGCCATGTTTGAAATGCAAGTCTTTTGAAAGATGAGAATTTTGGATGCTACAATTGATCAATGCAACCCATACACATACCTATCACACGGTCCTGCGTGTTCAAAAGTGTGAAAATGTAAACTGCACTTTGTTCTATCCTTATCAATGTAGTGTTCTCAATTATTAACCGATCTTCCTGAACAATATCACAAATTTAAGAAAAGATATTTCCTTACAACTTCATAATTTAATATTTTTACGTAGGAGTTATAGTCTTGGAGTTAAGAGTATATTTATTACCTGGTCAGTTACTTATTTTGAGGACTGTAATATCCATACACCCGTAAGTCCCAAAATATGAATAATTTAGTTGTTATCGGTCAGTCCTTATATTTGGTCATCTCTTAAACATTTTTATTGAGTTCACACACTCACCATAGGCCGGTGAACATTGATGTCAATAAAGAAACAAACTAATACAACAACAAAAGAATTTTAACACATTTTCCAATCGACACTCTGCCCATCAACGGCTAATATCGGCGTTTGAACTCACGTCATCTTAGCATAATCACACTCTACTACACATGAATGCATTCATTGCACACTGGCAAGGAGTATTATATAACAGTTTCAAACTTTTCAAATGCATGGGTCAATCCAGCAAAAACATTAAACCAATCAAAAGCTCTTATTCCAAACTGTCCAATACAGTAAAAAAGACCAAAAGTACAATATTGTTAGCCAAAGTATTTCGCACTGTTTGCATTAATTTACCTTGTCCATGTTTATTGTATTTACCCTTTTCATGAGTAATTCTAATGGAACCTTAGCTCCACACACATTTTACCACAGGTGTCGGCCATCTTGTTGCTTACTGTTTTCACTTGTCAGTTTGGATTGTTCCATTGAGTTGAATAGGGGGATATATTATTGTGACGGTAGGGGCTAATTGACTAGTAAAGAAGATAGTTTTTCAACATGTCCAAAAATACCAAAATTATCATTCTATTCTCTCGTTAAAATATATTAATCATCATTCATTTTCTTTATAGAAAATATACAAATATGTCAATTATTTATCCGGCGTCAGTAAGAAAAGTTCAAATGCGTGGGTCAATCCAGAAAAAAACATTGAACCAATCAAAAGCTCTTATTCCAAACTGTCCAAAACAGTAAAAGAAAGAGAAAAAAAAAATCGGTTGGCCAATTTTAAAACTTACAACATACAGTCCAATATATGATTAACTCGAGTTCATGAATAGGACGGAAGATTCTAAAACATAATAATGTATAATATTGGATCCAGAACATAATAATGATAAAATTGGATGATTTACGCCCAATATGTATTGGTCTTGCTACTAGTTTTAAAAAATTGGGCGAGACGCAAACTGCGTCTCGCCCAATATTTTAAAAAACCCATAGCTCGACCAATACATATGGGCTCCATCTATCCAATTTTGTATCAAACTTGTATCATACATGCAACATGGGATACTTTATATGTCAATGAGGTCAAAGGTCACATATCAAGGTCAAAGGTCATCTGAGGCAAAGTTGTAAAAAAGACCAATTGCAACCATTATTATGCATTGAGAATCTTCCGTCCTATTTTTTTAATGCATTTGTAAATACCTATTATTCTGCTTACACTGCACGAATACACTTTGCTTTAAAAACATGTATTAATATACACATGGAAAAAAGTATCGCACCACTGCTTCTTTGTTGAAAAGTGCAAATGTGGCCACGAATTTTGCCACCATGGTGTGATATTAAGGATAATTTGTTTGCGTAAGCTGTCCAACAAAATGTTGTGCAACAAAAGGGCCACATTTTAGATTGTGACGTAATCGATGTAATGTTTTTTCGAGGCCAAGGGGAAAATGCATGATTTTGTTCAAAAACATTTAAACAAGTTTGGGTATAACGCGATATTGAATAGACTTTAAAAACTTAAAATAGTCATTATATTAGTCACCGTTGATTTTGTTTTTGTTTATTTGACCTAGGTCAACACCTTCGCAATATTGCTATTGTCATTTGAACTTCTTTAAAATTTGACCTATTTTGACCTTAGACCCCATAACCGTTGGGCGTACGAAAAAGGGAGTTTTTTTGTTTAATTTGACCCCAGATGACCTTTGACTTTGGAATACTTAATTGTGTTACCAAAGATTACAACTTTAGAGATTAATCATCGGGCCTCTCAATATCGCGTTATACCCAAACTTTTTCCATGCATGTTTTTGGACAAAAACATGCATTTTCCCCTTGGCCTTGAAAAAACATTACATCGATTACGTCACAAACTAAAATGTGGCCCTTTTATTGCACAACATTTTGTTGGACAGCTTACGCAAACAAATGATGCTTAATATCACACCATGGTGGCAAAATTCGAGGCCACATTTGCACTTTTCAAAAAAAAAAGCAGTGGTGCGATACTTTTTTTCCATGTGTATATATGTAGCATTCATAAAATGCAGTAGAAACTTTTTTTTTTAATTTTGTCTTTTTTAATTTTTGAAATACTTTGAAAATATTTGAATTTTTGTGAGAATATTTTTGGGAATTTTTTTGGTATTTTTGTTTAACTTTTTTTCTTCATTTGTTAGTATTGAGAAATGTTAACAAAAAATTTACATTTGTTGCATTTTTTAAAATCAATTGTTATTGACATTTTTACAATTATGGTGATTTTTTTTTGGATTTTTTATATTCTAATTTCTTTTAATATTTCATTTTTGTCAAGTCAGATTCTCAAAACATAATAATGATAAAATGGGATGGATTTGTTCGCATGATACACAAATATATTGGTCTCGCTATGAATTTTAAAAAGACTCGACCAATATCTTTATGTATCATGCTCAATTCATCCAATTTTATTATATCAAACTTGGATCATACATGGAATATGAGAGCCTTCATAATGTCAATGGGGTCAAAGGTCATGTATCAAAGTTATAGGTCATCTGAGGCTAAGTTGTAAAATGAGCTGAAAGCATTAACAAATTACATTTTAAAAAAATCATTTTTAACACCAAAATGTCATCCACTCCAACATATCCGTAGGTCAAAAACCAATCTATAGCCCAAATTTCTGGGCGAAAAGGTACAATGTTGTCAAAAATTTAACTTTGTCCGATTTCAACAAATGATAGGCCTACCTCAAATTGTTCGTCTAGTTAGAAGGATGCCAAATTGTTTCTCTTCTTGACAGTTCATACCCATAGATATAGTGGTTATGTCACATTTGTATGCTATGCCTCTATAAAGGCCTATTTGAATCCTGTGTGAAGCAAAACAAGTACTAAATGAAATAAAAATAATCATTTCTGGAATCCCTGTTATCATGTTCATAACCATTATTGGTTGAAATTGGACAAGTTTTGACCCCATACATTTTGCTTTATAACGAAACACCAGCTATAGGGTAAAATATTATACAAATACTACATGGTTAGAGGGGAAATAGTGCAATCTATTTTTCCAAGGTACTGGCTACAGGCCTACCACCCCGAACCCGGAGGATGAGGGGTGGTAGGCCTGTAGCCAGTACCGAGGAAAAATAGTGTGCCCTATTGCCCCGATCATACCATGTAGTATTTGCTTTATTACACCTCACTGTGACTCTGGGGATGAGGTTGTAGGGAAGTAGCCAAAACTACCACACGGGAAATAGCTCAATTTCTTCAATAGCTCAATTTATTATCACTGTGGCCAGCTCAATTGACCAATACAATTGCAGTATTTATGCCTATTATCTCATGAATATTTATGAGGTGTAATAAACCAAATTACCCTTTTGGGGCAGTTTTTATTTTGGTAACATCAACATTCTCTTTATGATACTCTACGGATTCTACGGACACCTATTCATGTAGAGTCGTTGGGCTTTCAGCTATTACCGTGAACATCTATTTTTTCTTTTAGTTTTCCCCCTCCCTGTTTTTTTTGGGGGGGGGGGGGGAAGGGGGGAGTAGGGGTAATAGGGTAAGAGGGTTAATAGGGTAAAAGGATCAAAAACATGCATTTTCCCCTTGGCCTTGAAAAAACATTACATCGATTACGTCACAAACTAAAATGTGGCCCTTTTATTGCACAACATTTTGTTGGACAGCTTACGCAAACAAATGATGCTTAATATCACACCATGGTGGCAAAATTCGAGGCCACATTTGCACTTTTCAAAAAAAAAAGCAGTGGTGCGATACTTTTTTTCCATGTGTATATATGTAGCATTCATAAAATGCAGTAGAAACTTTTTTTTTTAATTTTGTCTTTTTTAATTTTTGAAATACTTTGAAAATATTTGAATTTTTGTGAGAATATTTTTGGGAATTTTTTTGGTATTTTTGTTTAACTTTTTTTCTTCATTTGTTAGTATTGAGAAATGTTAACAAAAAATTTACATTTGTTGCATTTTTTAAAATCAATTGTTATTGACATTTTTACAATTATGGTGATTTTTTTTTGGATTTTTTATATTCTAATTTCTTTTAATATTTCATTTTTGTCAAGTCAGATTCTCAAAACATAATAATGATAAAATGGGATGGATTTGTTCGCATGATACACAAATATATTGGTCTCGCTATGAATTTTAAAAAGACTCGACCAATATCTTTATGTATCATGCTCAATTCATCCAATTTTATTATATCAAACTTGGATCATACATGGAATATGAGAGCCTTCATAATGTCAATGGGGTCAAAGGTCATGTATCAAAGTTATAGGTCATCTGAGGCTAAGTTGTAAAATGAGCTGAAAGCATTAACAAATTACATTTTAAAAAAATCATTTTTAACACCAAAATGTCATCCACTCCAACATATCCGTAGGTCAAAAACCAATCTATAGCCCAAATTTCTGGGCGAAAAGGTACAATGTTGTCAAAAATTTAACTTTGTCCGATTTCAACAAATGATAGGCCTACCTCAAATTGTTCGTCTAGTTAGAAGGATGCCAAATTGTTTCTCTTCTTGACAGTTCATACCCATAGATATAGTGGTTATGTCACATTTGTATGCTATGCCTCTATAAAGGCCTATTTGAATCCTGTGTGAAGCAAAACAAGTACTAAATGAAATAAAAATAATCATTTCTGGAATCCCTGTTATCATGTTCATAACCATTATTGGTTGAAATTGGACAAGTTTTGACCCCATACATTTTGCTTTATAACGAAACACCAGCTATAGGGTAAAATATTATACAAATACTACATGGTTAGAGGGGAAATAGTGCAATCTATTTTTCCAAGGTACTGGCTACAGGCCTACCACCCCGAACCCGGAGGATGAGGGGTGGTAGGCCTGTAGCCAGTACCGAGGAAAAATAGTGTGCCCTATTGCCCCGATCATACCATGTAGTATTTGCTTTATTACACCTCACTGTGACTCTGGGGATGAGGTTGTAGGGAAGTAGCCAAAACTACCACACGGGAAATAGCTCAATTTCTTCAATAGCTCAATTTATTATCACTGTGGCCAGCTCAATTGACCAATACAATTGCAGTATTTATGCCTATTATCTCATGAATATTTATGAGGTGTAATAAACCAAATTACCCTTTTGGGGCAGTTTTTATTTTGGTAACATCAACATTCTCTTTATGATACTCTACGGATTCTACGGACACCTATTCATGTAGAGTCGTTGGGCTTTCAGCTATTACCGTGAACATCTATTTTTTCTTTTAGTTTTCCCCCTCCCTGTTTTTTTTTGGGGGGGGGGGAAGGGGGGAGTAGGGGTAATAGGGTAAGAGGGTTAATAGGGTAAAAGGATCAAATTCAAGTGGACTCTGGGATTTTTGCTCAAATACTTGAGAGGATAAATGGTGAGTTATAAACCGTCCCCCTCCTGTTATGACCACATACTGAATGTTATTGAAAATGAGTATAATGAAAATGTAGGCTATATTCGTATAAGCAAAATCTGTGGTATAAGATACGTTTATTATCATCTGATCAATGCTGAATTATCGATCCATAATGCTTTTTACACATGTAAACGGTCAATAACAGAGACACACCAATAATACTCCATGCAATGTAACCAAAGTTCGACCAAACTAACCCTATAAATATGTTTTTTGGGTTTTTTCCCATTGCCTAAGTATAGTGCATGTCATGAAGTTCATGTGATAAGATCATCTGTTGACATGGTTGATAACCAGCTGTTGTCTTTAAAAAAACACCCATTTTAACACGCATCATTATTCAGTCATTATTTGATGATAGCCCTCCTCGTAAGACCACTATTGGTAAATGTTGGCGACACATCCCTACCAAAAAAATATCTGAGTACACCCCCCCGGATAGAAACATTGATTTGGACATCTATGGGGCGGTGCTGGGGTTGATAGCGGTTCTCGGATTGGGAGCAGTTCTACGGCTCTGATAGGGCAGTCCTAAGGTAGGACTATATAGACATGATCTGTATTATGAACTTTGTATATACCAGATAAAACAGTTGCCATGTAAAAAACCCATTATAGTTGATTAATGATTAACATATCCACCAAACATAGAAGCTGAAACCAGCCCGGAAACAAGTGCATCATGTGACGTTAAAACCGAGCCCATCAGACATTCAGGTGGAGGCCATTGCTGTTTAGTGAGGAACAACGCAACGGGCACCATTTTGTATATTATATTTTAGTCGTCGTCAAAGTGGAGTTGACATTGAATGAAGTAGAGATTTCAATGGAAAACCGTGACAATAGACAGCGGTGAGTTTTATTCATTTCTTCACAGGATTTCCCACTTGTACATTGTATATATTTAATATAACCAGTAGTGACATAATTTGATACAAACTCAATCTACGAATCAAGTTTATTTATCATGTGCTTTTAGAACTCTACTTCTGATTTTCAATTATTTTTCTCTATGATATGAGATACCTAATTACTTAATGGACGTATCAGTTCTACCATGATTACATCAAGATTTTCCTGGGAAATTAGGCAACAATTTATTAAATGTTAATATAATTGAAGTTTTGACATGAAGAGATATTTTTTAAATAATAACTTATAATATATATAATTTTATCTTTATTAACAGTCTTATATGTGTATGTATCAGTTAGTCATCATCACCTGATGAGTGTGGTCATGTTCCCACACGAAACAAATTTGTAGTGACAATGTGTTGATCCAGGGTTAAATTTCTATGTATATATATATATATATATATATACGCGCCGAACACTGTATGGGTTTAGAAATTGATTCCAAAACCACGAAAGCTGTTGTAGCTCAGTGGCTAGAGCGCTCGTCCGGTGATCGAGAGGCTGGCGATTCGATTCCCCATAACAATTAGTTCTTTTAGCGGGAATAGTGCTACGCATTTGATCTGTTCAATTTCTCTCATTTATATATATATATATATATATGGTCATGTGTTTTAAGCTCGCCTCCTTTCGCGTTACACACGGATTTTGGCTTTCGCGACATGAATTTAACTTTACACATTTATATTTGCTTGTATACCCACCTGAGGTAGTAAAAGTATACATTTTCTGAAGGGAAATTGCATGAGGAAACCAAATATGTCATTAAAATTATAGTACGACCAAGAACTAAAATGGTATGATCGGAAATGTTCGGAAAATATCAGAGTTTTTTAATTTTTATTTTGAGATCCATATATTTTGTATACCTATCCCTATCATTATTTTGTTTACATATTTGAATTCCTCATGAAATTACCCATTAGATGATATATATTTGTCAAAGTTACTACGTCGGTATGGTAATTATACCGGCTAGTGAATATCTCAAATTTTTATTTTATATATTTTTCAGAAATATTTGTTTAAGGATGAACCCTTCCCTGATATAAACTGCATTTCTGAATTCCTCTAGTTACAAGCTTTCCAAAAATGTATACTTTTGCTATCATAGGTTGAAAACTTTTTCTGTTATAGTCATTTTTATAAATCCGGTAAATTGAGGCTGATTATTCATGTTGACTGTGTAGCGAATAGGAACAAAGCTGATGATCATTGTCTTATCCATAATTAATTAGTTGTTAATAATAGTTGACAAGTCTGTTGAACCACATACTTAATGACTACTAAGTATCCTTTGAAATGGGACCAAAATTGTGTTTTTAACATTAGGGGATGACTAGTTATTGTAAAAAGAACAAAGCATGGGATTATCCCCATTGAGTTTGTACAGGCGGCACCCCTTCCAGAAACACCCCTTCCAGCACCACCCCTGGTCCCCAAACATCAAACAGCTGTATCTCCCTTTCTGTATTAGCTATACCAATGCCATTTTGCAGGCAGATAGCTTGTTATTAGGGCTTTAAAATGATACCAAATTTGTTGAGATAGCTTTTGTGGTTTTAAAAATATTTGAGGAAAATGACAGCATGAAGCTAAAAAATGTAACGGCACCACCCTATTGGGAGGCGAGTTCATAACGCGTGACCATATATAGACAGGGGAACAATAGGCAGGAAATGCCAAGGGATAATGTAACACAATGGGGGGGGGGGGGGGGGGGGGGGACAAAGTGACAGATGGATGAATAGGGGAAGGTATATCAAACTTGACAGCTGATTGATTGAGAGGATAATATGACAAAAAGGATGACATAGACAAAGGGGGATAAAAGTAAAAGGCAAATGGGATTTAAAACATAACAATGGTGAGTACAATCAATAATGGTGATGACTAAAAATAGAGTTCTTGGGTTCCTAGTCGTTAGCACCCAGGTTAACACTTCTGAGCAGGTTTCCCGCAGATCTCATGACAATGTCCCCCAGGGAGAAACGCAGGCACTGAATTCCATCAGGTTACGGACAGACATCATCATCAAGCCAGCAGACAAAGGTTCAGCAGTAGTTGTCATGGACCGACAGAAGTACATTGATGAAGCCATGCGTCATCTTGACAACCGCATTCATTATGCTGGTCCTTGACTCTGATCCAACTAACACATTTTCTCAACAGATTCAGCATACCCTGGATGACATGCATCAGCGTCATGAGCTCTCTGACAAGGCCTTTGAGTTTCTATCTCCCAAATATTGCAGCGCTCTCCGATTCTACCTCCTTCCCAAGATCCATAAGCCGGGAAACCCAGGCAGACCCATCATCTCTGGCAACGGCTCCCCAACTGAGAATATATCCCTCTTTGTCGATAACTTCATCAAGCCTCTTGTTCCACAGGTTCCCGGACTTTCTCAGGAAATTGAAGCCATCAAGAACCAAGTTCCAAGCACCGCAATTATTGGCACATTTGATGTTAAGTCCCTCTATACCAACATTTCCCACCAGGCATCGAAGCAAGCCGTGCAGCTTTGGCCAATATTGGTCATTCCAGTCCTCCTATATCTGACATTGAATGCCTCATGAACCATGTCCTAACCAAGAACAATTTCACTTTCATGGACAGGACCTACTTGCAGGGTACATGGCACAGCTATGGGTACTAGGATGGCTCCTTCATGGCCTGTCTTTTTATGTCTAGGCTGAGGAACAATTGCAAGCTGAAGCTCCCTGTCGACCTTGGATTTGGTGGCGGTACATCGACGACGTATTCTTCATCTGGACCAGTGATGAAAGTAGTCTCCTCACATTCATTGATCACATGAACTCATTTCACAGGACCATTAAGTTCACTTCTGATTACTCCCCACAACAGGCACACTTTCTTGATGTAACCATACAGAAAGCAGAGAATGGTATATACATGTATACTGTCTACAGATCTCTTCACCAAGACCACAGATACGCAACAGCACCTTCATGCTTCAAGCTGCCACCATCACCATTGTAAGACTGGCATAGCTATATAGTCAGGCTCTCCGTCTCCGACGTATTTGCTCTAACGAATCTAGATTCTTATATCATGCACAGAATTTGAAGAAGCATCTAGTTGCCAGGGGTCACAGTTCCACCAAAGTCCAGCAAGCCATCAAGAAAGTCCACTCTCTCCCGAGAGCCCACAGTCATTGAGGAGAAGTCTAGAAACCAAGATCCCACCCCTAAGATTCCACTTGTTACCACATTTCATCCCAACCTCCCTCCTCTACGCCACATCACCAACACTAACCACCACATTCTCCACACATCAGACCGTCTTCGTCGTGCAGTTCCTGACGTACCCGTCCTGGCCTACAGACGCCCTCGCAACCTACGAAATATGTTAGTACGTGCTACCATTCCCCCATTAACCCCATTGCGTCGTTTGCCGGGAACACATCAAGGAAGGCGATTCCTTCACCAGTCACACCACCCATGCCACCTGCAAGACGAAGGGTCACATCACTTGTACCACATCTAATGTCATTTACCTCTTATCATGTAGAGTGTGTGGAGCCCAGTACGTTGGTTAGACCAAAACCTCACTGAAGAAGCGCTTCTATGGGCACAGCACCAACAAGCCACCTGTCGGACAACACTTTAACCTTCCCAACCACACCATGTCTGATATGATCTTACAGGGCATTGAATCTTTAGGTAGCCGTTCAAAAATGGTACGTCTCAGCAGAGAGAAGCTATGGATGAAGCGTCTTTTCACAATTCAGCTCCATGGCCTAAAACATCCAGGAAGGGAATGATTAGTCTCCAACCCCAACCTCCCCCTCCCCCTCCATGTGTATCTGATTAACTTATCACTTGAATTTTTTTTCCCATTTGTTTTTCTTCACTTTATTTTTCAATTCTTTACTTCTTGTTATTGTGATACTTTGTTTTAAGTTTCGTCATTGTCTCCAATGCACAGTAATTTTCATTACTCGTTCCAGTGCATTTCCATCATTTGCTACTATAGGCCTAAACCTATTCCTCTTTGTTTTGTCTTGTTTTTCATGTATTCCCTCGGTCATTTTATATTTCCATCCACACTTATTGTTTATTATTTATTTTTAGTCATCACCATTATTGATTTTACTTACCATTGTTATGTTTTAAATCCCCATTTGCCTTTTACTTTTCATCTCCCCTTTGTCTATGTCATCCTTTTGTCATATCATCCTCTCAATCAATCAGCTGTCAAGTTTGATATACCTTCCCCTATTCATCGTCTGTCACTTTGCCCCCCCCCCCCCCCCCCCCATTGTGTTACATTATCCCTTGGCATTTCCTGCCTATTGTTCCCCTGTCTATATATATATATGTTATGCATGTTGTTTTCTGTCATTTTACCTTCGATAAAGATTCTGTTCGAATCGAAACGTCAGGTCTTCTTATATTTATCACATTTACTTAGGGGAGGCCCGTAAACTAATCGGATATGCTAAGTGGATATCTACTTTGAAATCGGCTAATTCAAATCTACTAAATGATTTTAGATATCGACTCTTTCAGTTGTTTATGCCCTGACTCAAAAGCCGTTTACTGGTTTACTGGTCTTAAAAGACCGTATCGTATCGTCCTAGGTTAAATTGAACAAGCTCCTATGTGATGACATAATTGGCCCCTGAAACTCTGACGCACAAATTACCTCTATTGTTATCGAGTGGTTGTAAATCTATAACGCGTTGAGCGACACTATTGATAGAGTTCACCCTGAAACTAGTGTGTACCGGTCGATATTTGACTAATGCCTTCTTGTTTAAAGTAATTAACTAAAATAAAGTCATTTATGTGGATTTTATTTGTCCTAATCTTTTTGTACATTAAAAGTACCCCAAAACAAGTCTAAATACGTAAATATCGCGTGTATACTTTGTGCACCATAAATATGTGTGTTTCTGTTAGCTATTCAAATGTGAACTTATGTATAACTCTCCTGTTTTGTTTTGTTTTTATTTAATTTAAGCGCTCCCATATTCATGATATTGAGCATTTATTTTCACAACAACATAAAGCATTACCATGTTACAGTCAAACACCATAATTATCACAAATGCATACACGTCATTCTATAAGAACAAAAACCGTTTAAAAACTCCGAAATGTTTCATGACAAATCTCATCACAGGAGGCATAATATCAAACCAATTTTCTTCCCATTAGCAGATAGTATTAAATACATATTTATAATGTGGAAAACAAAAACAGAAATTGTATAAACATCATCGTCTTTGAGAAATTAGAAGTGAAAGTTCAAACCAGTACTTTTTACTAAAACAATACTCATTTTCGGGAAGTTTAACAGCTTTTTAAAACGCCTAGAAATAGAATTATTTATAAAATGCAATATTATGGATGGCGTCCATGAAGTGTTAGTCATATTAATTTGACCTAATGTTAAACTTCAGAGTTTAGTTAATGCTCGAATCTAACTTAAATTCAAAAAATCGTGACAAGAAATTCTAACACAATGTAGCGCGCTCAATAGGCCTACACATTATTCTAATCTTAAAACACTTTCCACGCGGCTAGTCACTGTAATAGCGGTTTTACAACTGCCGGTACAGAAACCTTTCCTTACTTTCATGTATATCTCATGGATAACTTAACAAATACTAGGCACGTTTGTATTATTTGAATGCATTTCACATGGTGATTTCCTATATTGACAATGAAATTCAATAATTTTGACATGTTTGAAACATTTTGTACAATTTTTGATTGTCGTCTGCAGACGCCTGCCGCGTGGAAAGTGTTAAATAAGCAAAGCATTTAAAAAGTTTGAAATAATGCATGATAAATCTCGCCACAGAAGGCGTAATATTCAACCAATTGTCTTCACATTTGGAGATAGTATTAAAAACATATTTACAATGTATTAAACCAAAACAAAAATTGTATAAACATCATTGTCTTTGAGCCTGGGTCATCTTGATATAACGTACATGTCAGGAAAGAATTACTTTCATTCAACTCATCTCCGAGTGGATCAGTTTTTCGTGTCTGTCGCGATCCGCTCTGCTTTGGAACACTTTTCTGCAGAATTCCTTATTGCACATGCTATCTCCTTCATTTGTATATGAGACCGATAGGCCATGGTCAAGCTTTGTACCGCCGCGTGGAAAGTGTTAAGCGCTTTGGCATTTTTGATTAGGCGCTAAATAAATGCCTTTTATCTTTATTATTAACACTTTCCACGCGGCTATACCATGTACAAAACTGTTTTTTAGATTTTTCCCTCCAATTTTCGAAGACTTATCTCAAGAAATACTCGGCCAATTTGAAGGCATTTCTCATAGCGATTCCAAATATGGTGATAAAACTTCAAATTAAATCATTTTGACATTTTTGAAACATTTTGTACAATTTTAGAATGCCCTCTGCAGACGTCTGGCGCGTGGAAATGTTAAAAACTGAAGGTACAGGCACACTTTTTCTAAGATTCCTGATAAAAATGCGTTACGGTGTTACAAGTAGCCTACATGTAGGCCAATATAACGCATGGCGGAGTCTGAACATGGTCTGAATAGGCCTACTGTAAATAAATATGCAGTTTCATATGCACGTGCATTCAAAAGCCTTGCTGTATCGGTATTCCTGTATGCTTTTGTTATTTTTAAAAGTCTATTTTAGCATGAAAATTAATTACCGTCTGTATTGCCTTTTTATTCTTTTTTAACTCACTCGCTGCACGATATACACACCTTTTCCAATAAAACATATTGACACAAAATGTTGTATTATTTATTTATTCATGAATAAATATAGACTTATTTATTCATTTATTTATTTGAAGATACACTTTCACAACAGCTGCACCCGTCTATCCAACGGTGCGTTCATACTATATACATGGTCGTGTGCCCTGAGTTGGGACCCCTTTGTGTGACATATGCTAAAAGTGGAAAAATCACATGGATTTTGCTTAAAACATTTTTAGCATTAAAACTATACATAGGAGTATAAGGAAAGTATACATTTCCTGAAAGCATACACGTTTCTAAATCTCACAATGACAATGTCAAGGTCATTATACAGGGTGGGTAGATAATATATAGGGTGCAAACATCAAGAAATGCACTAAAAATACAGCATTTTCACTGGTCATTTACATACCTTGAAGATAAAATTATAATTTATTAAGCTGCATAATTTAAACGTATACACTAGTATTACAAAGAAAAATGTTGCCACCTTTGTCTTTAGTTATAAAGGATACCTTATACAGGGTGGTCAAAATTTGTAACAATATAAGTCTGTGAAAACGTATTTCTGAAATAAAGTTAACCGTTATCATAATTTAGTGTCATAATAAATTTTAAATTAACGTTTTGTAATAATATGGCACCAAACACAAACATATGACCAATAATTACCATATTATACAGGGTGTAACAAGCGAAATGCACATGTATGATCGGGTCCTCAATCCACGCGTTTCTTCACTTTTTGATTTTATTTTGATGAAAGCAATGATAATGAAATAAAATGAAACACACATGAAATGATCATGTTACAATTAGAAATGTTGCCTGGATATACATACTAACTTTAATATGGCCAATAAAATCATATACAGGGTGTTAAAAAATAAAGCACATGTGATCCAACGGAGATCTTATTTTTGAAAACAATCTATTTTCTTCAGTTTACTGCCATAAAAATGTTTGAGCATGGGTAAAATCAAATAGTATTCGGTAAGTGTGCAAGATACAAAGTTCTTTTGTCCGACAATGATCAACAGACTATTAACAATGACACCGATGGACAATTAAGCCCCCACCCCTTCCCACATCTCGCTACGCGCCGTAAATCTGTTAAAATTGATAAAGATGTCACAAATTCTGGAAAAATTTCAAGATTGCGCGCATGCAATATGCACACCGTATAGTATCGATTGGGACGTTAAAGCCAGAGATGTACACGCGGACTTTTTGAACTCACTCGACATGCATGCAGTAGAGTGTACTTACATTGTAATTTGTAAGCTGTCATTTGTCTGGTTATAGCAAAGTAAACATACCACACGTACAGAATGTAAAAGGGACTTGTTTATAATGTTTCACTGCATGAGGTGGTTAATTTATTTAAAGATAATTATGCACAAGTGTATGAATTGTTACAAGTATAAATAAATCAATCGGTATACTACTAATCGGTTACACAACAGCCAGTCTCTCTGACATTATATCTAGTATTTCATTGCGTGTCTGTGAGATTAGCTTCTCATCTTCAGCGATTCCTCCTCCCCAACACTCCTGTTTACTCCTCAACGCCCGATCTCTCTGACAATCCACCTAGCATGTATATTGATAATCAATAAGTGAAGTGAATGAGAGATTGACGCTGTGTGTGTGTATGGGACTGCTGGCTCCTCAATTCTTCTCCTCCGGCTCCTCCCCCTCCTCCCCAAGCACCCGTTGGTCAATTACTTGCTCCCAGTTAAAACTGAAATAATTAAGACATTATTTTGTAGATGGTATGGAAAGAATATTTATTGTGCTTTGTAATGACACCAAATTGGTTATTTTATGACGAGAAATATAGAAACGGTGATAATATAAACATCATTAACAGTGTAAAAATGTCACACCTCCTCAAAATACGGGGTTCCAATTCGAGGCACACGACCACATAAGATTTAAAAGATGAAAGAATAAAGAGTTATTATAGTAATTACATATAGCATACAATAGACTCACTTTGAGATAGTATCTATATTTATTTGTGACGGCCATCTAAAGCGACATGGGAGTTATAAGACCTTAAAACGGTTGACCTAATACATAACAAATACTTTTCATGTTTGGACTTATTTTGAGGTATTTTTTAATGTTTAATTCAGTTATGGTGACCAATATCCATAATGGTGATTAATTAATTAATTAATTAGCTTGTACAAGTAAGCGTTTCAGTCAATATAGCGATCAGTAAACACCAATTACGATCGCCCCTTCAATCAATAATATAATGTGGATAAACTTCGAGATGATTTAATATCGCCATCGTCACGCGCTGAGTACCCTCCTATTGTAGTCTTATAAGTAGCACTTGATAATCAGATATTTACTTAGCATATCCGATTAGTTTACGGGTCTCCCCTTACACAGGCTATTTTTGTGGATAAGCAGTTTGCATTCAGCTTTTACAAAGGGAGGTGGTGTATAACGAATTGAAATAAAAGGCGTTTATGGTAAGTTGCACTGTATGCACATGATACTACCCTGGTTGAAGTAAGAGGAGAAATCGTAGTCGGCAAAGAATGCACCACGATTTAAAAACATGGCAATAAAATCAAAATGACATGTGTATCAAGTTGTACAGGTTCCCATACAAACACGCAGTTTTGAGCATTGGGGTTGACAAGCTAAATGCTGATCATTAGTGGATTCATCAATATCACTGGGGAGAACTGTGTTTCTTCTCTCCAGATTTGGTTTTCTTTTCACTAATGATCACTGTTTTGAACCAATTTGAACCAATATGAAACAACCTGTTCCTGGATTTGATGAAAAAAAGTTACACGAATCCAGCAAACTATTTTGTATGCCGACAAACCTTTTCAATCAATAGTATCATGACCTCGATCTATTCTATTCATTCATTAAAGGCGATTACGGCTATAATACGCTTATGATTGTAAGTTTGAATGCGCACAGCATGGATACACCTGATATTTTAAGTTCGCGCGGTCATTCAATTGACGATGGGCAAGAGCTAACATTGTAAGAGTGTGTGTAGAAACATAGACTCTATAGGGTCTATAGCAGAGATCACATGACTTATGAGAAGATACTTTGTTGTACTCACGATGAACTGATACGTCTAAAGAACACATTTGATTATGCATTATGGGATATAATAAGTTTGTCACAGTTTGACATAGTGCATTGTTTGCCAACTACGATTTCTCCTCTTGGTTGAAGTCACCCTGGTTGAAGTCACCCTGGGTAGACTATCATGAGTATATCCTTCTAGCATGCTACTGATTGATATCAACTATACATATATACGTTCCGTTGACACCTCCCCTCCCCTAAAAGATAACACTTTTCATAAAAAACTTAAAATTTACAAATGTTGTTTTCAAGGGATATATATATTCCTTGAAAACAACATTTGTAAATTTTAAGTTTTTTATGAAAAGTGTTATCTTTTAGGGGAGGGGAGGTGTCAACGGAACGGTGTACCCACGGCACCACTGCAGATTACAGGCCTGAACTCATGCTGAAATTAATAACCATGACGGAGAGATTTGTCCATGAATTCGATTTTGCAAGTTTTGTTTTGAGGCTCTAAATAAACTGGTATGGGCATTATTACAGTGTTCAGTCATATTTGTTTAGGGTGTTTTTTAAAAGTTGATGGACATAAATAACATACAAAGAAAGCACTAAGAATGTTGATTTAATCAGTCCCTAATTTAATTTAACCTGCATTTTCATGTTTGCATTAGTGGTGATCATGATATTGAATAATTCATACATTTTTAATAGATATTCAAAGTAGCAACAGCAATTTTATTTTCTAATCATAAAAGTATTAAACACACTAAGAATTTGTTATCCTGCATTTTCATGCTTCCGTAGACAGTGTATATAATCATTATATTGAATAATTTATAATATCAATGTTGATTTATTACATTTAATTAGATATCTAAAGCAGCAGCGGCACCAGCAGCAGCACCAGAAGTAAAAGCAGCAGCAGCAGCAGCAGCAGCAACAGCAGCAGAAGTAGTAGCAGCAGCTGAAGAAGTAGCAGCAGATAATTCCAGACAGCTACAAATCATCAATGGTTCCTGGAAATGAGAGAAGGTGTTTGGCGAGTCAGGATCAGGTAAACTGTCTAATGGTTGGGGTATGGCGGTTAACCTGAAGGGAGACGTGGCCATTGCCGACCAACGTGCATCACGTGTAAAGGTTTTCAGTACAGATGGAAAGTGCAGATTCATCTTAGATACTACTCGAGAATTAGAATCAGGCTCAATATCAGATCCTCATCAAATCATTGTTAATTCAAACAGTGATTATTTTGTAACTGATTGTACTAAGTATATTACGATATATGATGTTGATGGCACATTTAAGGGTAAACGGGAGTCATCAAAACCACAGCCATACTCCTATTCTCCAGTTCTATGGGGCCTCACCATAGATTCCAGGGGTCAAATACTGACAGGTGATACTAGCAATATGTGTATAAACACACACAGACAAAATGGTACTCGCATTAACAGTATCAAGGTAGACATTACGCCCCGTTATCTTGGAGTCACATCCCAACGTACAATCGTTGTCGCTGATGAGTACTACCGTCATACGCCTCCACAGATAATAAGCGATACTGGACAGGTCCTGCACACTCTGAATCATCCTGTAAATGATGGTAAATGGGATATTCATGGTGTGTACTGCTATGAAGACATCATATTCATTTCTAATTGGAAGACAAATGATATTGTATGCTTTTCTGTATCCGGTGAATATCTAGGTAGCATTGACCTAGACATAGAATGTCCAATGGGCCTCTCATATGATGGCAACAAACTAATCGTTTGTGATGGGGGCAGCGTGAAAGTTTTTGCCAGAAACCCATAACTTTGTGGCACTTCATTCAATGTGGTTACTCTCATAGGTAACCAGTGAAAATGTAAATAACTAAGATTAATGTAATTATATAATTCTTTGATATTAGTATCAAACCCCGCAATACCTACAATTTTTGCCGCTGATTTTTCTGAAAAAAGAAATAATGCTATGTGCGTAAGCCGACCAGCACGGAAATTCAAATACCTATTAAAATAATATGATCAAACCAACCGCTTTATATGGATGTTTAAGAGTGATGTAGCTGCCAAAATCTATACGGATTTCTTTCTTCTTTTTTAATCTAAATAGCCACAGCTTTTCCTAGAATCTTTGATTAACTATCGAATCAGTTTGCCGACCCATATAGAGTAAGATTTAAGGGGGACTTAAGGAAGTTATTATTTTAATTTTGTGAGTGCTGTAATTATTGCACTATGACTCAAATGTGTATAAAGTATACATCTTTGGAAAGGAAATGGATCATAGAATCCAAATTTGGCATCAATTTTGATCAAATATGTTGATTTTTGAGAAAATCACAAAATATCACTTTGTTGACCCAATTTTTTTTGAACAAAGCTTACAAAAATAATTTTGTGTAAAAAATGCCCAAATCGCTTGATGAGGATGTAAAGACAATAACTTTAGGGACGATATTTTTTATTTTTTAACCTAATCTAATATTTTTGGAAATTTTGACTAAAAAGTGCCAACAAAAAAAGTTTTCACTTTCTTTCACTTTTTGGCACTTTTTAGTCATAATTTCAAAAAATGTTAGATTAGGTTTAAAAAAAATCGTCCCTAAGTTAGTGTCTTTACATCATCATCAAGCGATTTGGTCATTTTTTACTAAAAATTATTTTTTTAGCTTTGTTCAAAAATTGGGTCAAAAAAGTGAATTTTGGTCAAAATTGACGCCAAATTTGGATTCTGTGATCCATTTCTTTGCCAAAAATGCTTTTATATGCATTTGATTTATAGTTCAATAATTACAGCACTCACAAAATTAAAAAAAATCAAATCAAAAACTTCCTTGAGTCCCCCCTTAAAGGCATATTATGTGATCTTTTCCAGAGAGCGCCCTCTATTCATGATTTTTTTTTAGAAAGTAGATTTTCTTGCAGATTTACATTCCTGATCATAAATCGTACATACATTCCAAGTTACAGAGCGATACGATTCCTAATTACCTCAAAATCATGCTTTGCTACTGTACTTAAGGTATGGGGGAGTTGTTGGAAGGTCAATAAATGCGTTTGTGTTGTTTCGAGAGAAATTAGACAAATCAATGCACTCGTCGCGCTGAAGTTGATATGTGAATAATAGCACGACCCACACAGGGAGTGGTATTCTGAGCATATCAACATTTGCGCCAGTGCATTGATTTATCTAATTTTTTCGAGAAACAAAACACAGGCATGTATTGACCTGATTCATACACGACACTATACAAATCAAAATTCACAATTTGAGCATAATTTTAATCTGTGTAATAACGAATAAAAACATGTTAACAAGTTTGCTAACACCCGCAGTAAAAATCGGCGAACCCACGATGCCTGAACAACGAATCAAAACAAAGCGTGGTTCACGCATTGAACGGCGCACACGCGGAGTGCATTAGACACATTGATCATATGACTTTGATTGGTCATATAACTTTCAAGTTATGTGATGTTTACCCGATGTGAAATACCTTGTTTCGCCAGATTTACGTCAGTTACGTTGTGTTTTGATGTCATTTGGCTGAAGAAAACTGTCAAAAATAGCACGAAATGGGATGAATATGCTTGCGCAGATATTCTCAGGTAGACAGGCATGCATTGTATTACGGTTATGAATAGCTAATTTTTGGCGATAAAAAAGAATAAATTCTTTATTCTCCTTTTTTTAATATTTTTCTTTCTTTATTAAAAGATCGGATAAAAACGATGCTTGTTTATTACGAATAATGTTATAACGATGATAGAGGGCAGTATGTAATTATTGAAGACGGTGAATCCAAGGTGAATCAGAGGGTGTAAGACACGGGGTAACAGATCCATTATTCGTCTAACAAACTCAGGGTGGGGGTGCCGACCCCCAAAATAAATTCAGGGTTCAAATGATTATAACTATTTCCAATTATCCATACGCCGGCCTTTTCACAATTGTGCAGACATGCTCACAACACGCAATATTATTGTGTGGTGTGCCCTCGAAACTTGTTGAGTTTCGCTCGTCTCAAAAAAATCAACCCTGGCTACGCCACAGGCTCAAGCTCAGTCGGTCATGTCGGTAGAGCATCAGACTTGCATCGTTGCACGCACGCGGCCCGGGTTCGATCCGCGGCAATTTCCCCCTCAAATTTAACCCGTTTTTCTCCCCTGATGGTTTAATTCACAAAAACACATCCGGGGAGTAGGGTTAATACATTTCGGCGTTTCAAAGATTTTACGTGCGTATGTATATACTACTATCACCGGCGGATGAATATGGCTGTAATCGACTAGTATTTACCATGATTTCCAACAGGCTATACGCCCCGCCATTGTAAGAATCAACCAAACGGGTCTTTAATACTGAACCGAAACATAAATTATTACAGTTACAGTACACAGTAGGGCTGATCACTGGTCTTCCACTCCTAAACATAAACACCGCTCGTTCTATGAAGCCGGAGCACGAACCCAAGATATTCATGGTACAAGGTAAGTAAAATGGAACTTAGTGTGCACCATTTCGTGCATTGGCGTCCGAGAAATATGCCCCGGAAATATGCCTTAGCCTTCGATCAAGTCTGAGATAAGTTTTTGTCATCGACAAAATCCGGCCTGCTACAAGTGAATTGTCACGTGAAACATAGTCCGATCTGATTGGACCGTAACATTTTGTAGCGCCCTCGCAAGCCGCTATTGCTCAATTCGAGCAAGTTGTTGGGGTTTCATCAAGAGGGGGCGGGCCGTAATTGGGTCGCGTTTTAGCAAGAAATCCCTATTCCAGGGAATTCAATTCAGTCGTCTCTTTTTGTCTCAAAAATGTATAGTTTGACCTATGTTTCGTTAAAGAGTTGTAAAAGGTCATGAGAAGGTTATTGAGTCTTTTGCGTATTTTAGTAAAAATGTTAAATTACTATAATATACGGGGCACATATGATGGGGCATGTTCGCCAATGGAGATTTATTGTAATTGTAATTCACCCCCTGTAGCCTATTTGTAATTATAAAAATAGCTATCTGAAATGGAGTAGCACTAAAATTAGAAGTTAATATTTTTAAATGTGGTATTTATTATAATTCTAAAATTATAAACGAGTTATTCTGTAAACATGACCCACCCTTAACTTGTGGACTCTCTTAATTTTAATTTGGAAGAAAATCACATTGCATACCAAATGGGTGTATCTATTTGATACACACTACTTTATGAAGCCTATGGCGAACTTGCCTCGGCCTATGGACGAACCTGCCCCTGGGTCGGAGCAAGTTCACCATGACACTTCTCTTTATCCTTTACTCATTCCTTTACAGTAAGCCTAGGGTACTGAAATTGTGATCGTATGTAGCAAAAATATCAATCTTTAAAGTAATGTCAATAGGTTCATTCAATCTTTAAAATTGACGTCTCTAGGCCATTTCAAATGAAAATGGGGCGAACACTCCCCGCTCTCTCCTACTTAATAATATTGATATAGTAAGGGCACATGGGTATCTATATAAATGGAACGTGCGGTATATATCATGATTATTATAGGTAGTCACCCGTGGTATCTGGATTACGGGGTTCACTATAAAACGCAGTCTCAAATTACCTGGGGTGGATATAATATGCGCAGGTGGGCCACCTGTGATAACTGGATGATATTAGGTAGTATCTCCAGATCTCGGGAGGTCTTATTTAGAACACACAAACATGACAAAGGGACTACATACGTTTAGGCCCTATGCCTATTGGTAGGATATGTATCAATTTTTCAAATCCCAGTTTTTCTATGGCCAAATTGTGTGAGAAAAAAGAATAATGACAAAAGAAATGTCTCCGACAAACGGTTAGGTTGGTAAAATTGCAAATTTCAAAATGGCCGCCAAAAGGACAAATTGTTAATGAATTTAGAAATCTGTCTTGCTGGAATGACTCATAAATGTTAAATTAATACAGGTTTTTAGATTTTTTTCAGGTAGGAGAATGGTGAATACATGCAGTGATTATAAACTTATATGTGGAATAATAATGTATTTAATGTAAATAGGCCGAGAAAAAAAAACCTCGGAAGGCACACAGTGCTCAAGTGCAAGCATGGAATGGTACAAGTGATCTTGATGATAGACTCCGCCGACCATTAAACTAAACGACCGACTATACTCGTAAAACCCACTATAACGCTCAGAACGTATGCCTATATAAAGAAAATCGGGAGAGGGAGGGGGGGGGGGGGGGGGGGGGGGGGGGGGGTTAACAGCTAATTTTATGTAACTTTGAGTTTTAACATTGCAATTCAACTTTTTTATTAATTGGGGTACAAAATGGGTAGGTTAACTTAACCTGACTGGGGGTAACTGGGGGTGGGGTCACGACTGGGGGATTCCCCTCGATCATTTCCCCCACCTCCCCCACCGTAGTGCCGCCACTGCATATGGGGTAGGTCTACCTCCTGGATTAAAGGTCACATGGGGTACCCACCCATATGTGTTCTATAATTATATAAAGGCAATCCAGATACTCTTAATATTCTAAGTATTCCATACACCTGAATAACACCTGAATAACCATTCAGGGGTCCTTATTAATCCACGTAGGCCATAATAACCATATACACAGTTATCACGGGTGCCCTTAATATTCGATTCAAGATAACCATAGTCCAGGGAGGTCCTATATTGGATCACTAAGGACACATGGAGGATCTTGATTATTAAAGTGAAGGTGGTACCAGAATCAAGGGCACCATGTGTTATAATACACATGATCACGGCGTACGCGTACCTGGATTTCTTAAGGGCATAATGGTATATATGGACTATTACCGGCACTGTGGCACCAATGTCAGTATTAAGGGCACCTAGGATACATGGAGTATCAACGACATACTCTTGCTGTTTTAGAATTACCCTCATTTTACGTTTTGATATGACTAACCACCCGCTACAGCTTCGGCACCTATACCTGCGCTTTCCATTATAAACTGGATATAATACGGACACATTGGTATGGATATAACGCCGACACATGCGGTACCTGATTTATTAAGGCCACCTGTGAGGGGTAGGGCCTAGGCCTATGGGGCAACTGGTGTACGTGGAGTATTTGGATTAGGAACATCTGGGTATCTGTATTATTTAAGAGCACATTGGGTCTTACGTCTAGGCTCATGGTGTATTAAGGGCACCATGTTACTTACATTATCATGATTATATCAAAGGCACCTTAGGTACCTGAGTTATTTATGGGAATGCGCTAGATATTAATATAAACATTTATAACGTTTTGATATTACTCACCTCTGCCTATTGTGATACGACTAACTGCCAGGGATAGCACTGGATCCAAAATGTGAGAGGTCCCATGACATTTTTCAGGACCCCGTAGGACTTCAAAAAACAAATTTAAGGGGTCCCCCAAGAAAATGAGGGGTCCTGAAGTTTGGGTATTTAAAAAAATACTTTTTTACGGGCAGTTTTAATGGATTTATATTGTGAGCAGAGGATGGATATGTAATTTACAGAATTTCTTAAGGTTTCCATTTCCACACATCGTCAAATTTAAGGGGTCCCTTCAATTTTGATCGGGACCCGCAAGTCTTTCCAATTTGAAACCTGACGCGTCACTATTAGAAAGTGAGAGGTCTAGGACGCGCAGGCGCGTCAGAATGCGACCCCTGCTAACTGCCCACTATCTTCGGCACTATTAAGGGCATTTGTGGTAGCTGGATTAGGGGTAGGACTTAGGTCTATGGGGTCTCTGGATATCACGGGACAATGGGTACCTGGATTAGGGGTCACATGGGAGACCTATATAGGTACCTGGGTATCTGGATTATTAAAAACACAAAGGTAGGCCTACCTGGATTATCAAAAGCACCTGCGATATTCGGATTATTGGGGGCCCGTCTAGATTATAGGAAATGTTCTTGATATTGTATCACATTTTCTTACGCTTTGTTTACTTACCTCCCCGTGAAATCGTCTAGCGGGTGCCCGCTATAGTTCATTCGCAGACATGGCCGATTTACCATTTCAGTCAGAGGTAACAGAAGCAAAAGAGGGGGAGGCACTCGAATTTAATCGTAATATGCAAGGTTAATACCGTGTCATCATGTGCCTGTTCTACTGTGATGCAGTCACCACTATGTACCTAGTGACAGGGAACTTGCGGCTGAATTATCTGCATAACTTTGCCTGCAAACAGTTGTCAATTGCCCGCGTATTTTCGATAACGAAATGCATTGTTATTCAGATAAATTGATAAAGGTATTCAGGTGGTCTCATAGCAAGAAATAACTAAAGTAACGTTTATAATTCGTATCTTGGTTGATATAACTGTGTTAGGACAGATGGTTTTGTACCTAGGTTTATATAAAAATGATGATTGAATTATATAGTTTTTTCTCGTAAAATACGTAAGAACTGTTATTTTTATTTCAATGTTTTCTTTATTCCAAGTGCATAATAAAAATGGAAAAAATTGAAAAAAGTATCCACTAAATTATGAATAGGTAAAATGACAAACATAATATTTTTCTTTCGAAACCTGTATAGGGTCGATGATGGTCGGATTTGTTTTTATTGTGGTGACCGCTTTCAAAGGGATAACATATTTCAAGCTGTAGGATTAAGTATTTGGTTGTCGTTCGTAAAGAGTGATTTTTCACTCGGTGTCGAGTGACTTTTCACTCTGTGCGGTTGATGAGTTCAGAGTGAAATTATTGTCACTCGTAAAGAGTGATTTTTCACTCGGTGTCGAGTGACTTTTCACTCTGTGCGGTTGATGAGTTCAGAGTGAAATTATTGTCACCCGTAAAGAGTGATTCTTCACTTGGTGTCGAGTGACTTTTCACTCTGTGCGGTTGATGAGTTCAGAGTGAAATTATTGTCACTCGTAAAGAGTGATTTTTCACTCGATGTCGAGTGACTTTTTACTCTGTGCGGTTGATGAGTTCAGAGTTAAATTATTTTCACTCGTAAAGAGTGATTTTTCACTCGGTGTCGAGTGACTTTTCACTCTGTGCGGTTGATGAGTTCAGAGTGAAATTATTGTCACTCGAAAAGAGTGATTTTCACTCTGGGTTGAGTGACTTTTCACTCTGTGCGAGTGATCAGTTGTACCAAATATTCTTTATTTTTATTAAATTTAAACATTATTGAAGTGATAATTAATGATGATATCAATGTTAATTGTTTCTGCAATAATTTTAAAGTCCACATAATGATTAAATATAAATTACATAAATACATAAACGCGTAAAAACATCGATAAAAACACCATAGAAAGTAGATTTAAATACTTTACATAGAGAAATATCATGTTGATATATGATATCGTTTCACTACCGAAAGGAAGTGATAATGTAACATAGGCAAATGACAGCAGTTGTTTGGTCGAGATAAGATAAGTATAGTTTGGATAATGACTCTTTGTTTGTTATTCAAATTTGCTATTGAATTGCAAGTTATTTATGTAAATGTGATTAAATAATTAAAATGTTCCATTATTGTTCACTCTCAATGAGGGTGAAGTTCACTCTAAATGAGTGAAATTCACTTCTTATATATTTACTCTTTTTTCATTCCAATGGAGTGATCACTGTAGGCACTCTTCGAGGAGTGAAAATTCACTCGTTCCTGGAGTGAACAAAATTCACTCTTTTTTGGAGTGAAAATGGTTCCACTCTTTCAAGGAGTGACTTTCAATCTATTCGAGTGATCACTGTAGGCAATCCTTAGAAGAGTGAATATTCACTCCATTAGAGTGGAATTTCACTCTTTTACATTTAGAGAGTAGGTATTTCTTTATTCTTTGACTCTTCAATTCGTATCTGCGTTGATGGCCGAACGGACTAAGGGAGTGTTCAGAAATATTTTGGTGGGGGCGGGGGGGGGGGATTTTTTTTTGGAGGGGGCGCTAAGGGGGGGGGGGGGGTGGGGGGGGGGGGGGGCAAACAGTTGTTGGTACATAGGGGGGGGGGTTGTCAACAAAGTTTGGCCAAATGGATAGTATAACGCCTGGGTGGACAAAAAAAAGTGTAAAAAGTGTAGAAAGACAATTTGTATAGCAACAAAATAAATCCAGCTGCACAAGAATATTTGTGTGAACTTTTATTTTAGAAACATTAACCATTTAAAGGGTGAAGAGGACATTTGCATTTTGGTGTGTAAAATGAAACTTGGATCATGATAGGGTAGGCAATGTCCGGACGGACCATTGCAAATTGTGAGACCTGCGGAACCTGTATACAAAATGAAAATTTCCACAATTTCAATCCACAATTTCAACACAGTACCGTTGAAAAAGGTGGTCATTAACGAGATAAACACACATTTTTGCGCGTTATGCGTGAATCTTTGTGCAACATTATATCATTAACGAGATAAACACAATTTTGTGCGCGTTTTTGAAAACATTGTGTACAGCAAATTTCTGCGCGCTACGCGCGTATCGTCATGCAAAGTGATTTTTAAAGCAAAAAGAGGCATTCATGTTGAGTGAATCTGAATATTTTTGATATTACTCACCTCTGCCTATTGTGATACGACTAACTGCCCGCTATCTTCGGCACTATTAAGGGCATTTGTGGTAACTGGATTAGGGGTATTACTTAGGCCTATGGGGTCTCTGGATATCACGGGACAATGGGTACCTGGATTAGGGGTCACATGGGAGGCCTATATAGGTACCTGGGTATCTGGATTATTAAAAACACAAAGGTTGGCCTACCTGGATTAAGGCACACATACCTGTTGCCCAGCCCCCACCCCAAAGTATTTCTGAACACTCCCTAAGGCGCTGGCTTTTACAGTACAATAATTATGTTTTTACCGTGATTACCGTGAGTTCAAATCTCACTAGGGTCACCTTTTCTTTTGTCTTTATTTTTGTAAAACTATGACGTTGTTTTAGGAGTTAAACATTGCGTTGTATGGGCGGCCATTGGGGTTAACATTTTGAATATATTCTAAAATCGGGGTAAAGGATATTAATAAATTATAATTTTGTAATGAATACTAATTTGCAATATGATTATTCACTAGCAATATGAATAATTAAATAATTAATTAGCAATATGAATATTAATTAGCAATATGAATATTAATTAGCAATATGAATATTAATTAGCAATATGAATGATCCAGATTGAAATGAAATGGTCCAGGTTGAACCGAGATGATCCAAGAGGATCCCAAATTAATCATGAATATTCATATTACTAATTAATATTCATTACAAAAAAAATCATAATTTATTCATCTCTTACAAATTACAAGACTATATTCAATACATTTTCCACTGAAATATGATATTGAATTAAAGGCATATTATGTGATCTTTTCCAGGGAGCGCCCTCTATTCTTGATTTTTTTTTAGAAAGTAGATTTTCTTGCAGATTTACAATTTCGGAATAAAATCATGAATATATTCCAAGTTACAGAGCGACACGCTTCCTAATTACCTCAAAATCATAGTTTTAGAGTGACTTTAGAGTAAAAATAAGTTGTCGGCGCAGACATCGACAGTTTATTTTCACTCTAAAACTATGATTTTGAAGTAATTCAAACCCGGCGCAGACTTAAACCAGTTCCATCTTACAGTGTTAATGGTACTAATCTTGATACAACAGACAGCATTCGGCTGCTTGGCGTGACAGTTTCCAGCGATCTTTCCTGGAACTGCCATGTTAACAACATTGTCAAAAAGTGTAATAAACTGTTAGGTTTCATCAGAGTTGTCGCAGGTAGCAAAAACCCTCATATTCTTCTCAAACTGTATCAGTCTCTCATTTTACCGATTCTTGACTTTTGCTCACCTGTTTGGAATGTGTATAAAAAATGTAATATTGTCAAACTTGAACAAATCCAGCATCGGGCATCAAGGATGATTCTTTATCAACGTAGGGGGGAGCAATCGTATGAAAACAGACTCAAAACTGTAGATCTCACAACCTTGAAAACCAGAAGGACTTACCTTTCCGTTTCATTTGCGTGTTCTTGTTTGACTAATGCTAGTGTATTTCTTTTTTGCAGGTGGTGGATAAATCCTAGATACAATGAGCTGAGCTAGCATTCAAACAATATATTACTCCTAAGACCGACGCCTACAAATTTTGCCTCTTGGTTAATTTCCCAATTCTATGGTCTTCTATTCCATCATCAATTAGAGACTCTCTCACCACATCTAGCAAACCAGTTTTTAAAACCAATCTTAAACGTCACTATAAGGAAAATGATGTATAGTGTGTTGCCTTTATTGTAACTTTTATTTTTTGTCTATTTATATTTATACCTGTGTATGTTTTATTTTCTGGTGTTTGTCATGTTTGTAGCACTGCACCCTGTGGTGATAGTACTCTTTTGTGCTTTCAGTGCTCCCTGGCTGCTCAGCAGACCTCCTTTATTGTGTTGTTTATATTTTGATGTTGTTAGCCAGTTGAATGAATAAAAAAATAAAAAAATAAAAAGTCGTATCGCCCTGTAACTTGGAATGTATGTACGATTTATGATCAGAAATGTAAATCTGCAAGAAAATCTGCTTTCAATTTTTTGTAGAGGATTGAGGGCGTTCCCTGGAAAAGATCACATAATATACCTTTAATTGCAATTTAATATTAGAGAAATGTACGGCTTTTCAAGAAGCACGGCGCGGCGACGATGCGCCTATCCCGACGGTTTTGTTTGTTTGTGTTGCCGGTGTGTTCAGTGACCAGGAGTCTTGCCACAATTATTTGTTACTATTTTAAAAATATTTTTAATATATAAATACTGGTGTTTTACAGAAATATGTTTAGGTGTGTTTTCCTCGGTTTCAGTGTGTTTTCCTGGTCCATGTTTAGCCCCTTGAGTATAGTAACAGATCTTTTCAACATGGCGCCCTCTGCCGTCATTTTTAACCCCCTAATGCATATCATTTTACAGTTCTATTTCTGCCAATAAAACGGGAATACCAGCCAAGTTGGAGCTTTACTGGCCGTAATTACCCCATACTCGATTTCAAACGATTGATATATATTTTGCCGTTTCTGCATGATGTAGTACCTGCTAGTATGATGTAGTACCTGCGCCAAAGCGGGGGTCAAGGGGCGTCAGGCCCTTAAGGGGGTCAAGTGGGCAGAGCCCCTTGCGGGGGTTGATGGCGATTTTTAAACTTATTTATACCTCAAAGTCATCGATTTGCAGCCATTTCTGAACACAATATTCATTTTAAAGAAGGAGAAAATGTTTTCCATAATCACGATTTTACCATTCATACTGGTTAATGGTATAATAGGGGGACGCCTGGGCGCCCACAAAGTCAGGCGCCCTGTCAAAAATAAGGGGGGGGGGCGCAGGTGCACGTGCCTGTCAAAAATAAGGGGGGGGGGGGACGCAGGTGCACGTGCCTGTCAAAAAGCGCCCTGTCAAAAATAAGGGGGGGGGGGGGCGCAGGCGCCATGTCACCGCGCCCCCCCCCCTAAGTCCGCCCCTGTAGGCTGTAGAAAAAACAAATCGCCTGTTGCCATTGATGAACATAATTATAGCC
>CM069444.1:32811839-32853631 GCA_035610835.1 Ophiura sarsii | reverse complement strand
TATGAAAACTATAAAATTATTTTTGAAAGGGATCGGGAATACATTTTAGATACTAAACAATTCCAAATACAGTCTCAATAAAACATAAAAGGCAACAGATCATACCATTTTCGCACGCATCTCTTTACTCAAAAGAACTTGTCGGTTCATTTACATTCATCCCCCCCCCCCCCCCCCCCCCAATATGAATAACCTTGCTACGCCACTGGGGCACATCCCCCCTCAGACACCTCCCTGTCCGTCCAAGCGCGGATGGTGCCGCTGGCGCGGCACTGGGATTGTCTTAGGAACCGCCCCCCCCCCCCCCATTTCAAGTCACTGCCCCTTCTTCCCCCCCCCCCCCAAAAAAAAGGAAAAAGTCTAGTTACGCCACTGCCCCCTCGACTCCACCTAGACAAGTTCCACCAGTCCCCGAAGTGTCGTCCCGCACCCGCTGAACTAATATACCCAGAATGCATAGCGCGGTCCTCCACTTGGGGACTGGTCACAAAGCGTGAAAATAGAAGGAGCACATAAAATCGGAATTGTGATTTTATTTACATAAATCAAATGCATGTCACGCAGATCTGCCGGCACGACGCGGCGCGGCTCGCGGCGCCGGTGGATGATGGTTCAGCTATGGACTTGGTTCAGGAGATGTTGACGATTTAAAGTAAAAGAGTAAACCTATTGATTTTGGGGAAGTTATTCACCTAATTAGAAGCCTCTTCTGTAAAGAAAGAGTACAATAAAACACAAACTCGAACCATTCCCGTGCCTCCTCAACTCAACCACACACTTCTCGCGAAGTAGTCAGCAGATCCCAGATGGCCAGATTTTAGCTCGCATTGTTTGTTTACATTTACAGCAGATTTTATTTACGATCAGCGTCAAATCAACAGAATTGTGCCGGATTATAATTATGCTGTTCCTCGGTAATGAGAAAACAAAAAATTCTAGGCATACATAGCCTAGTTCGACTGTTCTGTGTTGTGAGTTGAGCGACTGCTGCTCTCGTTAATTGACATACATTGATGATAAACAAGCCTTTTTTAAAGCTTGTTGTACCGGCCGGCCAGATGATTTTCCTACTTTGACATAAATAAGTGTTGTTCATGCCCAGCCTAGGGCTAGCTTTACGACTACGTCTTACGAGGTTAGTACTTTTTGTGTATTATTTACTAGGCCTAGTAGTACTATTAAAGCCTAAGTAGGCTAGTAGTAATAGTTCATACATTTACATGACGTATAGCTTAGGCGGGAGCTTAGGCTGGCCATAGGCCTAGGTAGGGTGGGGACTATGGACACCCTTTTTTAAGCCTAGAGCTAGAGAGGGGGACACTTTTAGGCCTACTTTTCCACAGATACCATGATAGTAAGTATTACTAATTAGTTAGTCAATTTATGCCATTCATAACCTCCACAGATTTGTGCAGCGGCTTCATGCTCTTCATATGCTCTTCCTCTGTGTCATTTGTACGCTTTCTTGCACTCCTTCGTACGCCTTCCTGCATTCCTTCGTACGCCTTCGGCGCTACCTTCGAACGCCTTCCAGCGCTACCTTTGAACGCCTTCCAGCGCTACCTTCGAACGCCTTCCAGCGCTACCTTTGTACGATTTCCTGCGATACCTTGCGCTTTCCTGCGATGCAGCGATACCTTTGCGCTTTCCTGCGATACCTTTGCGCTTTTCTCCGATACATTTGCGCTTTTCTCCGATACATTTGCGCTTTCCTGCGATACCTTTACGCTTTCCTGTGAAATGTTTACGCTTTCCTGCGCTACCTTAGTATTGCACGCTTTCCTGCATTCCTTCGTACGCCTTACCTTCGAACTCCTTCCAGCGCTACCTTTGTACGATTTCCTGCGATACCTTTGCGCTTTCCTGCGATACCTTTGCGCTTTTTTCCGATACATTTGCGCTTTCCTGCGATACCTTTACGCTTTCCTGCAAAATGTTTACGCTTTCCTGCGCTACCTTAGTATTGCACGCTTTCCTGCGCCAGCTCTATATGGGCCTCCTGCGCCAGCTTTGTAGGCCTAGTAAGTGCATCAGCTCTGTATGAAGCCTCCTGCGCCAGGAGTACGTCTTACTGTGCCAGCTTCGTACGCCTTCATGCAAAAATTCATGTTCAATTGACATCTATTCTTTTCTCATGTCTAAAGGCTCACAGCAAAATTGTTCACCTTTATTTGTTGGGAGTGGCTCTTTTAACTTCGTTCTTTTCTTCCATCTTTTCTTACTTTCATTTCATTTAGCCAGCATGCTTTTTGTATATGCTTTTTAAGCCCTGCCTCGAGCATTTTGCTTGAGCCTGGTCCCTTCAGGACCCAAGCGTGTGTCACTGTGTCCGTAAGGACCAACCGTGTAAACAAACAAATATGGGCCTATACCAATTTTGTCTTGACATCATTCATATAAACCATATATTTTCCAGCAAATAAAAAAATGAAAAAAGATTTTGATTTATTTTTTTAAATGTCCGACCGACCGACCCGATTTTAAATTTTTGGCACTTGAGGGCGACACAACATTTCTTTTTGTTGGCCTTTAAACTTTAAATCAGACTTTTGCATGCCCGCTGCAGCTCACTTCACTGCCATATATCGACGGTACGAATATATTTTTTTACGGCCAGGCCCGTCAGATGGGGGGTGGGGGGGGGGGGGCGACGGTTGCGAACGCCCCCCCCCCCCCCCCCTTAGAATTTTATTTTTTATTTTTTTTTATTTTTAAGGTAAAAATTGCGTTTTTCTTATTTTCAAATATCAATGATAGTAAAACTACTCATAAAACAATGACTACAGTGCTTTTTGGACTGCGAAATGTTGTCCCCCCCCCCCCCCCCCCCCCCCCCCCTTACGTGAAATTCACGAGGTGACTGACTTGGAAAAGATTTGGGGCAACCTTTTACGAAAATTTTAGGTGAAAACGCCCCCCCCCCCCCCCCCCCCCCCCCCCCCCCCCCCCCCCCCCCCCTTGGCAAAAGTGTCTTACGGGGATGCCGGCCGATATTGGAAATCATAAACACTTCATTGTTTAATCTTTTCGAAAAAGAAGGAAAAACATGGGACAGCGCAGCAGCAGGCCTTTTAAAACTTAGGTTTGGGAGTTTCTTCCATTTATTGTAGGTATGTGAAAATATGTACATCGCAAAATATTGACCAACAACCCGGTATGTAAACAGCTGCAATGCAGGCTTGCTTCTGTCGAAAGAAAGCGGCGGTTTTGCTAGTAAACAAAAATGAATTTAAATGCATGATAAATCAACTTGCTCATGATTCAGCCGTGTCGTGGCCGTGTTTTAAATGGATGTCATGAATGTGCGCCCCCGCGTGTGCGTAAGTGCCCTACCAATGCGCGTGTTTGTGCAAGGCGCAGCTCGCGCGGTAAGCAAATTGCTGTCAAAAAGTGCTCCATCATTTGGGCTGGAACATTTCCAGTCGTCACAACAGCAAACGCAGTGGAGCGTATTGTACGACTGGAGGATAAAGTCTAGACTCCACCCTGCAGTGGCGTAATCGGAGGGGCATTCAATATTGACTGTCTGTCGGTTGAGATTGGTATTGGCGGTTCATTGACAAGAGAAATCATGGAATTATGATGGTAAAATGTACACAGACGCGCATGTGTCCCAACAATGGAATATTGTTTAGGTAGAAGCTTGTTTAATGAGGCTGTGCACTCTCAATTTTGTATTTTTCACGAATTTCACTTTTTGACATTTTGTCACTGTTTTCTATCAGTAGATCAAGAAAAAAAAAGTCAATTTAGAAACTCTAAAATCGTTAATTGAGAGATTTTCGCCCATTGTCTAATCACAGACAAAATGAAAACATAAGGCATAGTAAAAAAAATTACATGTTTCCCGTCCGGACTTTTTAAAAAAAGGAGGAGGGAGGGTCTTACTATTTACTATTTTCCAATTTTTTGATATTTTTTCAAGATGGCCGCCAAGTCGAAAGTGACCAACTGACTGTGTTGCAGACACTCCTAAACAGGATTTTCCACGATAATTGCCAGAGGAATAAAAATATGAAAAGGTTTACCTAATATATAGAGCCAACTACACATTGTTTCTTAATATGTTTTCTCATTTTTCAGGTTGAATGAGGAACAAAACATCATTGATCGAAAGGATGTAGGCCTACATGTATAATTGGTCCCCATACTTACTATTTCAATTGAGAAGCCATGTCAATAATTCCGTGTCATGCATGGCATGAACATGCTATGAAATGATACAGCATTTCTATTACACCTGCCCAGTGGCGTAGCCAGGTTTTTCTCAGTGGGGGGGCAAAGGGGGGCCGGGAGTTTTGGTGGGGGGGCAACAACCAAATTGAGGATTGAATTTCCTTGTGTTGTGAATAGGTTAGTCCCAAATTATTTCAACTGACATTTCCCACAGGGGGGGCAACAGGGGGGGCAGAGAACCCCACAGGGGGGGCAGCTCCCCCCCCTTGCCCCCCCTTGGCTACGCCACTGCACCTGCCATTCCTATGGGCAAAGGATCAATCACTAAAAAATTTAAAATTTAAAATTTAAAAAAAAAAATTAAAAAAAGATTTTTTTTTTAAAAAAATTTTACAGAATTTTCGGAAATAGTAAATAGTAAAAAATAGGAGGCGGCGGCCATAAAGGAGGCGGGCGGGGACGGGAAACATGTTAATTTTTTTACTAGGCCTAATGAAAATCAGCTGGGATCAGCGAATGTTTTGATGTAGCGCGCAAGATTATACGCGCCGCGTTTATCTGCGCTCTCTGGTGCGTAAACGCTGTCCCGGGAATTTCCAACACTACGCACAGATACGCAGAGCACGATTAGAATCGTGGCTTATTTTTGTCCTTTTACACTGCGAAAAAACGGTGGTTTTAGACACATATTTCGGCTTATTTATGTATCACGAACAGATCGGTTTGTGCTAAAATAATGCACAGAATTGTAGATTTATATGCTTCTCATGATATGTAAAGAACAGGATTGGAAACCCATGCATTTTCCCGTAAATCATGATCAAACGGCGGAATGTGTCACTTTTTACTTTCATCGACTGATTTCTTGATGTTCTTTTTTTGAGTAAAATGTGCAATTTACAGCAACAATAACTCAATAAATACTGCATCTGATGAAACGTAAGTAGGCTTAATGCAAAGAGCATGATTTTTGTTTAATTATTATTTGCCTAGTTCTAATTTTAGGGTCTTTTTGTGGAAATGGACGTGTTTTTTAATTCAGAATATTGACTTTTATGCCTTATTTGGTCAATAAATCAGAAAGTATGTCCAAAATCAAAAAAACATAAAACCGATTCCTAGATAATTTTGTTAAGATTGCAATTCATCTAGAACGACAACTTTTGACAAAATATATTTTGAGTTATCTTTGCAGAACCTAAAATGGGTCAAAAAACGTGTTTTAATAATTTTCTCCCAAAATGATCAATTTCATGATCATGGTTGGATTCATTGAACCCTTTTCTGCAAAAAATGTATACTTAGTTTTATATAGATTAAATAAATAATGAAGAAGTTACGGCAGTTTCACGGAGGCTGTACCTGAATGTGCACAGCCCCCTTAAAGCAGAAATAATGTACGACCACAATTATAGCTCAAATAAATGTCAAGTCGAAAAATGTCGCGCGTTACATGCGCATTTCTTTCGTTGCCAAAATGTTGTCGGTTCACTTTCATTTCTTGCCCCCTGTCAGCATTACCGCGGATTAGTCAATGAAATTAATTATCAAGCCCCCCGGGTAAAAAAATCCTGCGCACGCCTATGAGTAAGGCCACCAAAAACCACTGAAGTGAAATAATGATAATTGCCGACCCGTATTTGTTTTGAAATGGCAATTATTTCTCATATTGAGTTTTAAATATTAAAAAAGAGAATTTCTATTGATTAAAAGTTTTTATCCATTATGGAAAATTGAATTAAACACTAATTTAAAAAGAAAAAAGAAAATTTGCAAGTGAATGCAATAAAGTAAATAGCCTGATAATATTCCGACTTTGAATATTTCTTCTATAAAATACCACTCTAATGTCTATCAATAATCTTACTAAAAATTACTCAATGTTGCATATGTGTAAGGGTGAATGTGTGGACTGTGTACGATATACGAGTATGTAGGCCTAATATAACACGCATTTTTGGATGATACTATATGGGCACATTTTCAATGTAAAAAAAATATGATTCATACCTATAGTCGTTGTTGTAAAATTGAATCTTAATATTTGAATAAATATGGGTATATTGACGAGATCGGTGATATCTCGTTATAAGTTAGAACAATTGAAGAGAACACAGTATTTCCACAGATGATTATATTTATTAAGAAGACTACTGGTTAACATAAGATTCACACAACTATGAACTTTGAGATCCAAACTACATCTATGTTTACATCATTACAATATCCCTGGTCCATCACAACATAATGTATGGTCACTGCTTAATTTACATACAATGTCAAATGTCACTCATACAATAATATAGGAGTGAGAATGACATCATGCAAACATTGGACCAATCACAATTACGTAGGAGGTGGCTTAATGATTAAGGAAGGTCACATGACTGACTGACGTCATGAGGGATTATGAGAGATTGGTGGGTGGAGATTATAAGAAAGATTATGGTAGAGTAATTATTAGAGGGAAGACAATAGCATTGTCTTCCATCCTGGTCTCTTAGAAATTGATCACGGTTGGTGTCTTGGAAACTGACCGTGTATGGTAAAGGGTGTTTGATCTACAGTGCATAAACCCTGTGTACTACAAAAATGTATAATGATGTTTAGGTTAACATGGGATAAAATACAGGTAGGCCTATATGATAAATCTCAGATCTCAACAATATCATCAAAATGGTATGATGTTTATTATGGCAGAAATTGATAAGATATAGCCAAACTAATATTCATTTGTCACGCATTTAGGGCTATACGCCACATGTATAAACTATTATGTGACCGTTCCATGAATATTTGTAGTTTCTTCTTCATATTTATTATTATGGTAGCTATAGGCAATTCTGAGATACATACCAAATTCCATTGGATTTGCTTTAATAACAGAGTTCCAGGCCACTGTAATTTGACGATTAAGCAATTTTAAACACAATTGAGGGCGCTCTATTTTAGTGACGCACTGCCATCATTTTTTACACGGCGATTCAGTGACGGTAGTCCGTCGTCCTCCGGAATACGAACAAAAAACACTTTTCAATAGATGGCGGGCTTGGGAACGGAACTGCGTTTCTAAGGGAACGGCCTCGTCACAGTAATTTTCAAAATTCATAAAAAGCCGATTTTGCAGATTTTAAACAACAAAATAACTCTCTTATCACAGAGATAACGGTATCACTTCTGAATACTATAGGGCTTATATTGAATGTAAAAATTCTATAAAATGGTGTAATCTCGTCTAGTAAATTGTGGTCTCATTGCAGCAGACCGGTCAAAAAAGATATAATTTTAGCTTGTGTCGTGCGATGTTGGAGGTGGAGTCAAAGGTTAAATTAAATCATCGAACTAGATGTCGCAAGGAGTTCTGGTACATTATGCTGCCCTCAACTCGATGGATAGTTACTTTTTATGCAGATAATTGGGGTAAGAGGCGAAAATTCAATCATTGCGCAAATTGACGGGTATGCGTTACCTTGGTTACGTACACCCGTCGTTTTAGAGCGCCCTCAATTGAAACGGGGGCCCGTTCTACAGCTGTCTGACTACACTACACGGAAACAACACAGTCAGCAGCACTTGGCTTGCGCGCACACAAGGTCTCATGTAGCACTATAATAAACCTCGGGTATATATGGTCTCTAATTTTTTAGCCTAGGAAGCCCTTCCCCGTGGCTGGGTGGTGTATCTCGCCTGTCACGCGGCCGGCCCGCGATATTTTTTTTACCGCAAACAACATTTGGATTGAAACTGATATACATGCATATACAAGTGTTTTGCACTTGTACTTACATTACATTACATCCTATGTCGAAAAAATATCAGACAAGGTCTAACGCAAAATTCTACGATACCGGGATTCGAACCAGTTACCTTTCGTTCATAAGACCTGTTCGATAGCTAAGACCACGAGGAGTTGGCTTGGCTGACAGCGATTGGAATTTCAATCGATATGAATTTTACGGAATAAAGCTAATGATATATATAATACAATAGAACGTGCTTAAGTCGAATATGTATAGCGTACAGCGAGCTTTCTGTGAACTACGCCCGCGCTACGATGTTATTATTACGCATTTCACTAGCCTATCCAAATGTTGGTTTCGCGGAATTTCGCGGCCGGCCCCGGTTCAATTCCCGGTGCCGGCGGGCATAATTTTTTTTATTTTTTTTTATTTACCCCCCCCCCCCCCCCCCCCCCCCCCCCATCCCACCACACGTACATTTCTAGGGTTAGGTTTAACAATGTGTTCGAACACGGCCCTAATTGTTCTGCTGTTTGTACAGTTTTTTGAATTATTACGCAGATGGATGTATAGTGCCTATCTGATGAATACTTTGTTCAATACAACTTTGTACCTACTTGTGTGTACACCTTGTTGTTCTCTTTCAGTCGTCTCTGATGGTTTTCTAAACAGTGAATCTTCTATTATATGCTCATCATTCAGCAAAGCATTTATTAATCCCATAATGCTCTTCACAGATTCGTTTTTCTTTTCAAACACCAGTGTGCAGTATGACTGCCATCCACCCTTCTGCAATAGTTTGAACGGTATCGTCTGAAATAAAATTCAAATTATGTACATATCCGATGAATAGGCTGCATAATCTTTGCACTATCGATTGTACTTTTGTAGATATATTGGTGAATTTAATAGGGTTATAGACCATTTCAAATTGTGATCGGAAAACATCTGAAAAAATGGTTACGTGGACTACGCGCGAGCAACGGTTGATCGCATACATAACATTTGTTGTCCTAGTGGTTTACTATGTTTACTATGCGTACCCCCATGAGAAGTAAAACTAAAGGGTTCAACAAAAGAAAGTATAGCACTTTGTTTATGTAATTTTGAGTAACATTCAATTTTATTTTGACCAAACAGGCTAGATAGGCATTTAGATGAATCTTTAGGCATAATTTGAAACCAAATTTGCCCCATAACAACAAAGATAAACCATGATTTGCACCATCATTTAAAGAAAAAATTCCTATTTTCAAAAGTCTCATTTCCAATACACCGCACGAGAAAAAAGGACCAATTGTTAACACACACAATGTCGTCCGACCCAACGCATTTGCACCGTGCGATCGATAGCCCCGTCAATCCTAGCTATACACACACACAGAGAGACCCCAATTGGTCCTTTCTTCTCCTGCTGTGTATTGGAAATGAGACTTTTGAAAATAGGATATTTTTCATTTGGTATCAAATTATGCCTAAAAGATTCATCTAAATGCCTATCTAGCCTGTTTGGTTAAAAAAAATTGAATGTTACTCAAAATGACATGAACAATCTGGTATACTTTCTTTTGTTGAACCCTTTATACAAATTTCTGCACATGGGGTCTCCCAACACCAGTTGATCTCAGTTGAAAGTTCAAATTTTCACCAATACTGTTTTATGCCTCTTATTTCATTGAATAGTTTGATCAATCGTTTCATTACTTTTCATCCAAAATAAAAAGGTTAACATCATAAACATCATATTAACTATAACTTCAACTATAAATTCAACTATAAATTTAACTCCATCCTATATATAACCCTCAAATCTGCTGATAAGTCGTTATGATTGACTCAAACAAGCTTTAACCCAGAGAAGCCTCAGAGTCAGAGACGAACTAATAATGCATCGTAAGCCAAAAAGACACCCCAAAACACTAGTTCTTCAACATATTTTGACCGTATGATATCCGCGGCACTGGGTGTCAATCTAATACAGCTTATCCATTTTGTGTGTCTGAAATTGCCTTACTTTTCCTGAAAAAGCGGTAAGACTGAAAAAATAGAAGGGAATTGTATACATAACACTTGCTGCTTTAGCATTTTTTACCACATTTAGGCTAACGAAAACAATAATATACTCGTGGCACTGCGTTCACACGCCGTATAACAACACCAGCGCAATCCACACAATGTTACTAAAGACATCGGGGAAAACACGTGGGTTTTTTGTGGATGTCTCGCGAGGCATCCACTGATGCCAAATCATACTTATAGTAGATTCATAAACTCTGGCGCATCGGTTATGATTTTGGACCTCGTCCATTGGGCGTTAGAGGAACCTATTTTGACCAATGATGAATCAGCGGTACTTTTATAGATGTTATTATTTGCGCTCCATATTAAATCAAATGCTATTGATGATAGTGTGGCTTTAGTGAATAGGGCTGATCATGTAGCTTTACAAATCACGACAACCAAATACTTAATCCAACAGCTTGAAAACTGTTATCCCTTTGGAAGCGGTCACCACAATAAAAAATCGACCATCATCGACCTTATACAGCTTTCGAAAGAAAAATATTATATGTTTGTCAACCTATTCATGATTTAGTGGATAATAAAGTTTCACTTTTGATTATTTTCTTTTTTTATTATGCGCGTGAAATAAAGGAAACATAACACTAAAAAAGACCCGTTCTACGTATTCATTTGTGACAAAAAACACGAATTAATTCAATCATCATTTTTTGTAATGTATAAACCAGGTACAAAACCATTGGCCTAGATGGAGAAAAAGTAATGTCAACCAAGATTATAAACGTTGATTTATGTATTTGTGGCTTTGGGATCCTGAATACCTTTATCAATTTATGTCAATAACAAGACATCTTCTTTATCAAAAATACGCGGCAATTGACAACACCTGTTTGCAGGCAAAGTCAATGCAGATAAGTTTGCCGCAAGTTCTCAGTCACTAGGTTTAATAATAGTTGTTCACCCTATCTTTACATAGTGGTGAATACGTCACAATAGTACAGGCACTGATGATGACAAGGTATTTTCCATGCATATTACGATTAAAATTCGAGTGCCTCCCCCTCTTTTGCTTCTGTTACCTCTAACTGAAATGGTAAATCGGCCAATGTCTGCGAATCAACTATAGTCGGCTAATCGGAAACATTCGGAATCGATCGTATATGTTCGGATTTGAAATGGTCTATAGTGTTAATAATATGGCAGTGAAAATTGGTTTATGTATGGAGAATGGGTGAATGCAAGTAGCCAACTCAAGTTGCATTATATTTATATATAAAAATGCTGTGCACTGTAATGTGGCATTGCCTAGGGTGTATACTTCAACATGTCTTTGACTTGGGAATTAAATAGACTTAAAATTCTCACCTTTTCTACATCTTTTTCTGGTTTCCAGCATCCTTTAGGATCGAAGTAGTTCACTCTGAATGTGAGAGGTTCCTGATCTTGCAAATTCATCTGAAATCGTCTTTTTGGTCCACATAACACATTATCTTCGTTAGCTTTAGTGCTCTTTTCAAAAGATACGAAATGAAAATAGTTAGGTCAAGTCAATCTTAGCTATTGAAACAAAATTAGACAATGTTTAACATTCTAAAAATGTATGGACGAAACTCACTAAGAATCAAGTCTTTTAAACGGTTGACTCATGTTCACCTACTATAAGTGATAATGTTTACCATAGGCCTGTGTGTTTTCTAATTTTTTAAAATTAATTACCTCAATTTCATCAGCACGAACTACACAGATAGTTAGGACAGCGGCAGCTTTTCCCAGGTCAGGTGGAAACAAGAAAGGCAACATAACCCTGTCTACATGGGGTTCAGAAATAGCAGGCTCTGATTCAGGATCAGTTGGATGTGTTTCGGAATTAGTAGGTTCCATTAAGAGATCGGGTGATTGCAGTACAGAATTATTTGGTTCTGGCTCAGTTAATTCATTAGAGTCATCTGGATTTGCGTTGATTATTGGTGTAAACAAGCAGAAATGATCCGTCCATATTGAGATTTTGTTCTCCTTGTCTATATCCAAATCATAATCTTTCTCCATCAAAATTTCCCATGGGTGCTCTGGCCCTGTTCAAAAAACAATGATTCAACACAATACAATGAGTGTCATCCGAATATATTGTACATCCAAGATCCTTAGTATTTTGATATATAATTAATTGATAGACTTTTAAAAATAAACGTTTTAAAGTTTGTCAGATACGTTGGGATATTGCTTCCAAAGATGCGGTGAATCATCCAAGATTTAGCAAGGGCTTATATAGTCACTGAATCAGTTTCAAAAGTACAAATTGCAAAGTGAACACTAAACAAAGAAGTATGCACGCATGGCTAGATGAAGAGTCAACATGCTCCCATGCATATAGCGGTGTTGGATGACTGGTGACTACCAGAGGTAGTCACCAGTCGTCTAACACCGCGGGACCAGTAATTTGCACTACTTTCCCGAAATGAACCATGTTGTATTTGTTACCTTGATTTTTTCAAAAATTGAGGTACTCTATCTCTGCCGTTTCTTTCTTCATCTGCTTCTTCTGGCAATATATCTACAAAATGCTTCTTCTCCTACAGTTTACATGCTACAATCACCAGATTTGGTCAGTAGGACCCCCTACCAGACCTTCATTACAGGACCTCACAGTTTTGGGTCAAAGGTCACAGTGGGGGGGGGGGGGGGGGGGTCACTAGGGGTCAAAACGTGATTTTCACTTAAAATGTATTTCCAATTTAGTGAAATGACCTAGGATCGCCAAAATCAGTCAACATATTCCTTATGACCGTACGCATATATGATAGTTAGGTTTTTTAAATCAAAAAATATTTAGGGTCACTAGGGGTCAAAATGTAGATTTTCTAACCATATCACTTAAAATGCTTCTTGTCTCAGAGGAAATGGCTGATGAATATCAGAATTAGTCAAAAGTTTCCCTGGGTCCAAGCACATACAGAGATCTCAGCGATTAAAACTGACGTGTCATGCGGGGTCACTAGGGGTCATTGAACTTTACAAGGGTAAAAGTTAAGACATGCTTCGATTTGAACCGCGTTTGTTGCATCTTGTTTGGATTGATGAGCCAAGAAAATAAGTCAATATTATTGACCAGGTCAAAGGTCAAGAAGGGGTCAATAGGGGTCATTGAACTTTACAGAGGTAAAAGTTAAGACATGCTCCGATTTGGACCAGGTTTGTTGCATCTTGTTTGAATTGATGAGCCAAGAAAATAAATTAATCATATTGACCATGTCAAAGGTCAAGAAGGGGTCAATAGGGGTCATTGAACTTTACCGGGGTTAAAGTTAAGACATGCTCCGATTTGAACCGCGTTTGTTGCATCTTGTTTGGATTGATGAGCCAAGAAAATAAGTCAATCATATTGGCCAGGTCAAAGGTCAAGAGGGGGTCAATAAGGGTCGTTGAACTTTACCGGGGTTAAAGTTAAGACATGATCCGATTTGGACCGGGTTTGTTGTATCTTGTTTGGTTTGATAAGATAAGAAAATAAGTCAATCATATTGACCAGGTCGAAGGTCAAGAAAGGGTCAATAGGGTTCATTGAACTTTACAATGGTAAAACTCAAGACATGCTCCGAATTAGATAGGACCTGTTTTACCTTGTTTGGTTCGATAAGGCAAGAAAAAAAGCCAATCATCATAACCTGGTCAAAGGTCAAGAAGAGGTCACTAGGGATCATTTTCTCATAAAAATCAAGGTGCCCTGGTCTCAGAACAGAACTAGATCTAGTTAACTATGAATTTCAATGAGCATGATGAGAGAATGAGTATACTATTGAACTTACCGCTTGACTTCTTGGTCCAAATTGTGATGTGCCGTGTCGTAAAGTGTTTAGCTGAATGTGGCAGCGTTATCTTTACTCGCCTCTGAAACTTCAGGCCATCGGGTTTGCAAGAAACCACAGGACCAATGACAAAATCATTACTCTGAAGAGGAGGGTAGTCATTTCCCCAATGGACAGACACTTCTATATCAACTTCTTCCCCAACAGAGAGTGCTTCTGGTGGTACAAGAAGACAAGCATCTGTATCAGACACTAATATCTTTCCTCCTTTGTGGCCAAGTGTTTGCGACTCCTTAGGACAATACGAGTATTGGCGCAAACTCATTCGTTCATATCCAGGTGTGTTTGGCAGTAGAAGTTCTTCATATACTAAATCTGGAATTCACAAGATTGGTGTAACAAATTTAACATTAAATGGGTAAAATTCTTGAACCTCGGGGTTTTATCAATCTAATTCGGTAGGGGAAATTGTATCAAAAATATGTATCCTAGTAATACATGAATAGACACCTGAAACTGTAGAACTCAGTCGATTGCTATTCTACAACATTTGTCCGGCACCACTGTTTTCAGGCTACAGGCAGGATATATTTTGCTTGGTGTTCATTTCCAGCACAAGCACAGGTGGAATGGAAAGTGCACTTGGTGTTCCAGAGGCAAAGCCCTTTTGGAGTCCAGGTGTGAAAAACCCCGAAAATTAGGTGGAAAAGGCACATTATTTTATAGTATACAACTAAGTTATTTTTCAGTATCAGGGGAGACATTTTTAATTGCTGATGGGCCTTTCTTCTTCTTCTCCGGAATCTTAAAGGGGTGTTTTTCCCCCTATAAAAAGGTCCATTTTATTAGAAAGCCATAACTCTGTTCTGTGGTAAAATAATGTTTTACATATTTACCATATATGACTCTTTCAATTGTGGGACGTTCATTTGGATTGGTTTTCCAGCAGAACAGCATCAGATCAGACAAATCATCAGGGCATGTTGCAGGTATTGTTGGCAGTATCACCTCATCCGATCCAAAGAGTTTATTCATTCTGTGAAAAATTGTCATTCCTGCATCTCTTGAGCAGATCTCAAATACCAGCATTCCATATGAAAATATGTCTGTATATTTTGAATAAGTTTGCACATTCCTTTGCTTTGGTTTGAGTAGTTCTGGTGCCTTATATCGCCATGTTTCCACCAAAGTTGTATGCGATAGGTCATCAAGCTTTGCAGCCAAACCAAAATCGCTCAGCTTTAGGACATCGTGGTGGAACAACAGACAGTTACTTGATTTGATATCCATGTGGATGATATTGTTTTCATGAAGATACTTTATCGCAATTGCACATTCTTTCAGCCACCTGCGTAATAGGTTCTCTTGTATTGGTGTGACGCTCTCTCTCCCTAGGTAGTCATACAAAGAGCCACCTGGTGCTAACTCAAGAATAAGCAGATTGACTGGTTCACACTGATAAATTCCCAATACCTTAACTATGTTAGGATGTGAAAGATTACTTAGCATCTCAGCTTCATCAGATTTCACGTGGAAAAGCTGTTTGACAGCAGCTTCGGTATAACCTCTATAAGGCTCCTTAAATGTCACTCTTTGTACCACTCCATATCTTCCTTTCCCAATCTCTTCATGGATTTTGAGATTAACATACCGTACTTGATGTATAACTGATATTGTTGTTAATCTGACTGTTTGTGTATGGTACTGAACACGCATACAAGGGTGCGTGATGGATACAAGATTAGTACTTAGCTTCTCAACTATAACAACTTCGGTACTATTATAGCCTTTGTAAGACTCCTCAAATATCACTTTGGGTACCGCTTCGTATCCTCCTTTCCCAATCTCTCCATGGATTTCGAGATTAGAATGCCCTTCTTGATTGATAGCTGATGTTGTTGCTATTGATCTGATTATTGGTTGTTGGTTCTCAAGAGGGTGCGTGTCCGGTTTCTTTTGTTGTTGTGGTACGTTCCGAGATGGGTTATCATGGTGATAACCGATGTCACTTATGTTAATTAAGTCATAGGTCCGAAGCACTATGATTCAAAATAAAAGTATTAAAGTTAACAACTTATTGTACAGTTTACTAGTTCAGAGTAGGAGGTTTGACATTATAGAAAGACAGTTTATGTGTTCATGGGTGAGGGCGCACAACACCTAATTAGGCGATACGCTTACTCTTGATACATTGTTACGTAAGCAGGACTTTGTCGTTGTCGTCGTCGTCATATTAAATTTGTCACCCGAGACTTTTGAAAAGGTTGGTTAGAGAAAATTAAAAATGATCAAGGGGAAGTCCACAACCTCACTGACATCTTAACAAAACCAACCCTTCCAACATCAAATGAACAAGATGTGCCCTCATGACCCTTAACCCTCTCAATATAGGAAGCCAGAAGGTTCTGATAAATTGTATTACTCCTTTCACTCAAAATGCTACTTTGCTGCCAATTTGGTACTTTCATCCCATTGTTAAAACTATACTTGTAGAGCTGTCGATCCGTGTAATGACCCGGACATCGATTTCTATAAGCTGGTTTTTTGTTTTTAAATACTAACTAAGAAAGTATTCAACAACCACCAAAAAAAAATGCACACAAATTGACGCTTGGGGAACTCTTGGAATTAGGGTTCAAGTTGGGTGTGTTTATTGCGTTTTTAAAAAATATTGACACGATGGCTTTCCATGAAAATGACGACATGATGTGTCTACACTCTGACTACGAGCTGTGTATACATGAAATTCTCAATTCAAAATACACATCGATAGCTAGATGGCCACTTCGATTTGACCCCAAATTATCTACTACGAGGGCGTCCTAACATAAACACTAACAATTCAAATTTATTTGGATTGCGTACATCAAAATAAGTAACAAGTATTTATGCCCAAATTAAAACAAAACGAGACCGTTGATCGTTGATCCACTAACCTGCATTGGAGTATATATCTGTTCCCCTTTATATTCTCACATCGAATCAATATATTACGTGACGAACGTCCTGAAATATGTGATTTCATGATGCAACATCCGCTGAAAAACGTACATGATTTGGAAGAAATCATAGCCAATTTCAAATGAAAATGTCTGTAAATCCCTCATTTCCAAACGTCGTAAAAAATCCATCAACACAGTAGCTCATTATATCGAGTTATTTGAAATCTTGTATATTTGAAATATTCAGAGTGGTTAAGACAAAAGTTGCCGCATTGTTTAAAGCGGGGTTTAAAGTTGGAAAATGGTGATCAAAGTTATTGTTATTTTAATTACATACGTTTATGTGTTTATTTTATTGAGCTACGATAGACATTATTCTCGGTAGCTCAGCGTTACAGCGCTCGCTTTGATAGCAGGAGGACCCGGGTTCGACTCTGAGGAGAACCGAAATTTTTCATAGACTACTTTAATACTTTAATCTATTTGCTTTATATTTTCTGTCTTGTATTTTTTGTGTGGATCTGTTGGTTTTAATATATAACTGTGGTTAAGCTCAAATTATGCGGCAAAATGTGTCTAATTTACGGACAAGACAAAAAAAGCTTTATGAAGCAAATATATTAGGTATAAAAAAGTCGGTGCTGTTCAGAGTCGAACCCGGGTCCTACTGATATCAAAGCGAGCGCTTTGACGCTGAGCTACCAAGTCAATGTCTATCGTAACCCAATAAAATATACACATAAAACGTATGTAATTAAAATACCAATCCCGTTCGACCACTATCACTTAGTTATAAGTATAATAAAAGGAAATTCACAGTTACGTAGTTCCCAAGTTAAAAAGCATTTCCCTCAAAAAGAGTTTCCACCCTAATATACTTAGCCTGCCGTCCGAAAACACAATTAAAATTGAATGCGATCGCGCATGATAAACAAATGGACGAAATGCCATTGGTTCCAAATTTTGCTCTCTCTTAAAATGTCTTTTATGTACTTAAATGGTCACGTCGTAAAATCGATTTAAGAATAATAGTTGTTAAAACCCTCATTTATCTAAATATATGAAAATTGTGTAATTTCGCTGGTTAAGACAGCTGTTTGGCATATCAATGTAGACACTACTTTGACACATTTCATTTTCGATAGCGACGAATTTGTAAAATGCCGAAGGGAAATGCTCTGCTTGTAGATGTCATAGACCGGTTTCAATAAGTTTGCAAGACAGGTCCTATTATAGGGAGTATTTCAAGACATTGATCTCAATAAAAGACTTTGATTTCACCTCAAGATCACTCTTGAAACCGAAGGTCCGAATTCCGCGGGAGTTTAACTCGGTGTTAGTACCCAAAGTGCGCGGTTCAAAATTGCGCGGTTCGTTTTGGTGATAAATTGACCTACGCTATTGTTCACCGCTAAGTGGCCACCTAGCTAATCGAAGAGCATGTTGTGTGTATGATGATACGGTATACGATAGATATTTGAGGCTTTTATGTTAACTAGCGGGACGCCCGAACGGGCTCCCGCTAGTAAGTAGCGCCTACCAGACAGAACCCCGGTGAAATAACAAATAAGTAGCTATACGAACATTTGTCTCGAAATTGGTAAGAATACATTTGGAGTTAAAATATAATGCATAAGCCTATTTCCTTACCTGAAATTGAATGTTTCCCGTAATTACCCCATATCACATACATTATGAGAATAATAATGCACGCCTATAATAGTTTACTGACCTGAAATTGAATGCTTCCCGTCATTACCCCATGCTACTGCACACGGTTTATACTGTTAAGTAACCATTTCATTCTACCTCGTGACCCTGTTACGCAATTTAGTATCACAATTCTTCATTAACCCGCCTGCCACCAAACCACATTACTTCATTAAACCCCGCTCGCCCGGCCCGCCGTCCCCGCCCCGGCCGCCCGTGCTTATCTCAACACCCAAGGCCTCAACCTTACCATCTCCCCAAGCTGTATCCCATGGTTTATACTTTTAAGGAACCACACTATTTTCTTCCACCACATGACCCTCCCTGTTAGTGTTACGCAATTTAGTATCACATTTCTTCATTTACCCCCTGCCTCCCAATCCACATTACTTCATAACACCCCCTCGTCCCCGCCCGCCGCCCAGCTGCCCCTCCCCCGCCCCCTGCCCCTCCCCCGCCGCCCCCGCCGCCCCCGCCCGCCGTTCCCGCCCTATAGGGGAAGGTGGGGTAATGGCGGACGCGGGGTAATGGCGGACAGGGCTGTATCTAAAGGCAGGTGAAAGAAGGTGGTATTTTGCCACCCTATGATGTTAGGTGCCTCTCCATTGAAATCACACAAAACCTAAATGGGATGGTTGTCTCGCAAATTCTCGCGAGAATTACAAAAATCACTTTTTGGGCAAGTTGATATTTTGGTGCATTACTTTCTCTTTGAAACTGGTATTTCTACATCAAGGAAAACAAAGTCTTATTATTTTTTTATTTAATGTATGATACCTTCTGATAAAAAAGAAATGAATTCGGAGTCACAATGATGAGCATAATAATAAGAGAGGATGTGCCACAACATTGTACATGGATTGGGGTAATCCCGGACATGTACCTATTCCATGGTAACCAATATGGGCGTGGTCAATTTAACATCATAAATCGGTAATAGTTGTTGACCATATAAATATGTGACATTGTTCTTTGATTTCTGCTACACTTTTAAAAAGGGTATTTTTTAACTCCCATTGAAATACTGTATTCTAATAAAAAGAGGGCTGCCATTGAAAATACGGTCCGTGATTACCCCCAGAGTGTGGGGTAATGCCGGACGACGCCATTTTTTTTATTGCGTCGTAGCTTCGAATTTCAAAATGATAAGTTGATAAAAACTTGATAAAAGGTAGAACCATCACAGTGCTTTGTGTTTACATGATTTTTATTGTTATATGACGTATTATATGTGTGTTATACCTCTCTGACAAAAGGTGTCCGCCATTACCCCACCTTCCCCTAGTCTACTTCGTATACCGTGTATAATTTCACTGTCACACAATCGAACAACACCCTCTGATACTTCTTCTTGCCGAAAACCGCTCCCATCCGAGAACCGACCAATACCTTTTTCTAAGATCAGAGGATGGGGAGCAGTCTGATTGGGAGCAATCACGGGGAGTGAGCCCTCTATTAGTACACAAAAGGGTATGCTTCAGTAGACTATCCCCGCCCCTGCCACCGTTCCCGCCCGCCGTGCTGATCTAAATCCTCAAGGCCTAAATTAACCCGTAGCGCAGCGTATTTCTCCGATATTTGCCAGCCCGCGTGTGTAGGGTGCGTGAGCGAAGTGCGTGTGAGCTTACGAGTTCTCTTGCATGGCGCACTACGACGCGTTATGTTTTACTCGCGCCGACGGTATGGTTACAGTACGCATCTAAATACTATTTGTGGCGGAGTCTGTCTGTCTGTCTGTCCAATGACTCCGAGCGCGGATTCCTGCCTATCTTTCCGTGCAATCGCTATGCGCAGGGATCTTCGCCCCGCGTAGCAATCAGTGCCACGCAACAGTCACGAAAGTGTCACGCACGGCCCAGTACCGAAATTTTGATTTTCTTTAACCCGGCTAGCTACTATTTGGACTAGAATTGGGGCTTAATGGCTGAGTGATTACATATGGTCTTCTCCCAAAATATTTTCATCATGGACAGCTACATTTCTATAGATAGCCTGTTTGTTATCCTCAAAGATCGCGATAAATGGTTGTATAGCTACTTATGCGTTATTTCATTTTGTAGCAGTTAGGCGCTAGGTCTTCATAAATCGCCCATACAATCTGTGAATTTTCCATCAGTCGCTCAAGGAGGTGGTTTCAAAGATCTGGAGAATATCACATGTGTAAATACCCTAAAGTTGGAAATGTTTTTGAATGTACAGGGTGTATCAAAAAAATTAGGACACTTTTTGATGACGGTTCAAATCCTTGTTAAATCACTGAAGCATGACCAAATTTTATTTTAATGTAAAGAACAACCAATAAAGATAAAATCCTGAAAAGATGAGAACAATCCATTATAAATTAAGGAAATTGTGACCTATTAGGCAAGGCAATCTATTTTGTAGAATGTACAATGGTCATTCACACAGTAATAGTAACATTAACGCGCACACTATTAATGCCAATTCTACTTCTTATCATGCTAATGAACCATCTACAGTGGGTTCGAGAACTTTTTTTAATTTGCACAGAATATGCATGCATCTGATTTGTGGATTAGGCCTATTTAGCCAGTATTGATTTGTGCCAGAATTAAATGGATTACCAAACTAATCTTTGCTATTGACTGATATGTTATTTTCTATGTTTATAATTATTGAAACGTATTGAAACGTAAACCATGTTATTTACTGGTCTATACATGTAAATCCCATTGTACAAACCAGTAAATGACATGGTTTACGCAAAGTACGCTAGTTTTCTTATTTTGAATCGGATTGAGCTCATATCTTCAGGACATCATAATAATTAATTGGGCTTTACATTGAGACTAAATTGGTCATGGTCCAATGATTATAACAAGTATTACACCGTCATGAAAAAGTGTCCTAATTTTTTTGATACACCCTGTAGAAGGTAAGGATATATGTCAAGTTTCAACATAAGTCGTACTGTTCAAAAGAAAGCAGTATGCCCATACTATTACAAAATCCTTCATTTCGGACCATACCAGTGACCCCATATTCCCCTATAGAAGAAGAAAAAATTACGCGCTACGCGTGCATGTTTTCAGGAAAAAGTAACCCAGCAATACAGTTATCGGGAGGGATAACACCTATTCGGGGGGAATTAAAGAGTTTTTATATACTTTTACATATTAACTCTAGGTGTCAAGTTAAGAATTTACACCCAATATCACGCTTCAAAGGTCAAAAATCCTCAATTTATAGTCCATATTTTGAATTAAAATGCTCATAACTATTTAATTAACCCACAAAAATCATCCGTTCAAACTGAATATTAAGCAACAAGTAGTCTATTAATTCCCTTTACAAAAACAGAATTATGCAAAAATAGGAAGGCACTTCCACACACACAAATATAAGTGATACTATCGTCAAAATTTGAGTGTAGCCCGGAAAAATCGCCCCAAAATTGAAGGTTTTTTCATGGTAGCTTCATAACCCAATGACCAAATTCTTGCGTTCAAGCGGCTATCAGTAGCTTTGATCGTTCCCGTCAGTAGACCATCCAAAGGCAATAAATGTGCTTTAAAAAATGCATCACGGCATTTTTTGTTACAGCTCTACATCTAGGCTAAATTAAGTGCTTAAATAGTAAGGTTTCCAATGAAGGGGGGTGTCAAAAATAGAAATCGATTTTTAGGCCATTTTCTGCATAAAAAGACCGTTTTTGGGCAAAAAACTAATTTTTGTGTTTTTTGGTGCAATTCATATCTTTGAACAATGTACTATCCACCAGTAATAACTTTGAGCTGATTTATTGGGGTTTTTTAAGGAATAATACATATTTAAAGCTTCTAAAATATAAAGAAAATAAAGGCACAAGGGAGTACAAAAGGGCACTTTTCTCAGTTTTATAGTTGTATTTGCCACTTATATTCGCAAGTTGATTAATCTGTCAAGCGATGCTTGAATAAATCAGCAAACTAGTTTAACATGGTCTATGACATTTATATATAGTTTAATGTCGACAAATATGGTCAAATTTAACATTAAAGGGGTATTCAAGGGTTATTTTACACGAAGGTATAGAATCGTTATAGTGACTTAGAGGTGTATTTAATGGAGTGTCTTCCGTGCACTCCCAGGACTCACCCAAACCTACTTTTCATGGTCCTTAAACATATTTAGGGTGTTACCAAATTCAATGTTAGTATGCTAACAAGGGGTTATTCAAAATGGCGTCAAAAATGGCCGCCAAAAGGGTCAAATTTCATGAAAAAAACATACATCAACCAAAATGTATGATGACAGTATAGTTTTAACTCTAATAGGATGTATGTATTAAACTCACATTCAGCAGGTTCGCATTGTTAACATACTTTGAATCCAAGATGGCCGCCAAAATGGCCGCTTAAAACATAAAAATAGCCAATAATAACAGCATATTTTGTATTATATTCATCAAATAATTTAAGGCTGCCAGATGGACACCAATAACTACCAATTGGTCCGAAGAAATTACCAATATGGTCAAAAATAGCTGATTGAACCTTCTAGTACATTTTCGCTAAATACCAGTATAAGCAGATAAGTTTTCATGGTGATAATTATGGGCTTCAAAACCCTAACTTATATTGAAATATCCAAAAGGATTATCAAGCAGTCTCATTCGCCACCAAGTATGTATAGGTAGTTGTATGAATTCATCAATGGCCTTATTAATCAATCAGATATCCTTTATATTACTTACTTAATTGATTGGGGTCATTACGGTATCACTCGCGGTCTGTAGATGATCACCTGGGGGTAATTAATTGATCACTCGGGGTCATTAAACGATCCGTATGGATCATTAGATGGGTCATTAGATGGGTCATAGAATGATCACCTGGGGTAAGTAAGCGACCGTCCGGGTCATGATATGATTGCTTGGGGTCATTACGCTATCACCTAGAGTTATTAAATTATCAAATGGTGTAATGAAATGATCACTCAGGATCGCATTGGGTCATTAAACAATCACTTTGTGTCAATGGTCACCACGGGTTATCACATAATCACTTGGATCGAGTCAATAAATGATCACTTGGGGTCATTAAATCATCTCCTGCTGTTATTAGATGACAGTTTGGGCGGCTTGAGTAATCAAATGATAGATTGGGGCCATTCAAATATCACTTGAGGTCATTAACGATCACTCAAGAGTTATTACACGATCCATTTGATTCATTACATCGTCAGTAAATTGGGTTCATTGAATGATCTCCATGAGTTAAGCGACCATCCGTGTCATTAAATTATTGCTTGTTGTCATTAACCTATCGCCTAGGGTAATTTATTGATCGCCCGGGGTAATGAAATGATCACTCAAGATCGCATTGGGTCATTAAACAGTCACTTTGTGTCAACGGTCACCGAGGGTTATAAATTATCACTTGGATCGAGTCATTAAATCATCCCCTGCGGTTATTAGATGACATTTTGGGCGGCATGAGTAATCAAATGATGGATTGGGGCCATTCAAATATTACTTGGTGTCATTAATGATCAATTGGTGTCATTAATGATGACTCAAGAGTCATTACACGATCCATTTTATAAATGACACGATCCATTTGAGTCATTGGGGTCATTGAATGATCACCTGGGGTTATTAAGCGACCACCTGGGTCATTAAATGATTGCTTGGTGTCATTAACCTATCCCCTAGGGTCATTAATTGATCACCCGGGGTAATCACTCAGGATCACTTGGAGTCAATAAACAATCCCTTTGGGTCAATGGTCACTTAGGTTTATTACAATATCACTTGGATCGAGTCAATAAATGGTCATAGGTGTGTGTTAGCTGACGGCTCGGGTCATTAAATGGTGAGTTGGGGTCATTAAATGATCACCCAGGGTTATTCAATGATTAACTTTTTCGGCGACCATCTTGGCCATTTTAAAATATTAAAAATATTACATTTATCATAGAAATATCATATGTTTCCACCCCTTAACACTTTTGGACCGGTGATTTTGACATTTCGCCGGTAATAAATCATCTAAGATTTTGTCAACCTCTGACTATGTGGTCCATTTTCAGGGTTATGAAGGTTAGTTTATGCCCTTGGAGCCTAATGATGTCCTTAGCAGTCTTTTAATTGGACCACATAGTGGGAAATAGACACATTCTTAGAAGATTTAATACCGACGAAATGTCAAATCACCGGTCCAAAAGTGTTAAGGAAGTGAGAACATAAAGATAAGTAATGCTGTTTTAGTAGCTTTTGCGGTATAGGTATTACATACTATTGTTATAATGCAAAACACCTGTTTTAGGTCATTTAACATCAGTTAACCATCTGGCGGCCATTTTAGAATGCAATAAATATTAAAAACTTTCACAGAGCATTAGTTTAGCAGTTTAGAACATGGTATATATGACGCAATATACGCTATTATAAGCTATTTTTACAATTAGGGCGGCCATTTTGGCGGCCATCTTGATTTAATATATGTTAACAAAGCAAAGGTACTGGATTTGAGTTACTAGTGATCTAATACATACATACCATTGTTAAAAGGTATACTTTTATCATACATTTTGTTTGATATTATGCCCTCTATGAAAATGACCCCTTTGGCGGCCTTTTTGGACGCCATTTTGAAACACCCCTTAGCATATCAAAAATAGTTTTGGCATCACCCTGAATGGGCTTTAGGACCATTAAAGGAAGTTCAAAATGTTGTTTTGGAGAGTCTTGGGAGTGCACAGAAGACCCCAAGTAGATACTACGCCTCTAATTCACTATATGATTATATAAATATATATACCATTGTCAAATAACCCTCGAATGTCCCTTTAATGTTCAATTTCACCCGATTTGTCATCATAAAACTATCTATAACGGTCATAGACCATGTCAAACGAGTTTGCTGATTTATTCAAGCATCTCATGACAGATTAAGCAACTAGCGAATATAAGTAGCAAATAAAACGACAAAACTGAGAAAAGTGCCCTTTTGTTCTCCCTTGTGCCTTTATTTTCTTTATATTTTAGCAGCTTTTAATATGGATTATTCCTTAAAAAACCAATAAATCAGGTCAAACTAATTACCGGTGGATAGTACATCGTTCAAAGATATGAATTGCACCCAAAAACACAAAATTTAGATTTTTGCCCAAAAACGGTCTTTTTATGCTGAAAATGGCCTAAAAATCGATTTCTATTTTTGACACCCCCCCCCCCTTCATTGGAAACCTTACTATTTAACAGTCTCTGCCTCTAAGGGCGTACCATGTGGTGATTCATGGGTCCTCAGATCAACTTTTTAAAAAAACTAGTGATACATTACCATAACATTATACTACTGCCAAATTTTAAAATTCCTTACAGTTTTGGTTCGGTCGTAAAAAATCACCGACATTTTAGGAACAAATCCCAGTAAAATGATTAGGGAACAGTTCCATTTATACGCGATAAATTTATCGCGACTGTACCGGGGCCTGATATGTTTTGGACCCGATGTTTTTCAAGTTGATCCGCGATAAAATAGTCATCAGGCCCCGATAAAATAGACATCGGGGCCCGATACGAGGCCTCTGCCATACCCTGGGGTATGTTTAGCAAATAGAGCGGGACATTGTTTAGCAAATACACGAGGATAATACAATTTACGTTAAACATCCATAATCAATAACATTATCTCTAAAAACATGAAATGCTGAATTTGTACCTTACAACTAGAATAAATAATCCGAAGCTCTATTTACATACCGACCACTTATCTTTCGTTATATTTAAACAAGCGGTAATACGCTACTCGATAAATAATCCTTTGCTACTCGCAACTGTTCGCGATAAAAATATCATCGGGGCCTGATAAAAAACTCATCGGGGCCCGGAACATTCTCGCAATTTTTATCGCGTACAAATGGAACTGCTCCCTTACTACGTTCCCTATAAGTATAACTATGCGCACCATGCACATCCCAACGAAAGGAAAACATATTTTGAAACCTCCAGTTGGGTACACAACAAAAGTGAAACAAAATCATTGGGATCTCGTTGGCGCGTCACATTAGGCTGACCTTGAAACCGTAACGAACAGCGTCCTTAGCAGTTTTCAAGCCCTTATAGTTTACGCGCCAACGAGATCCCATTATATAAACAAGTTCATATGGAAGAACTCAGAGCCTTTAACATATTCAAAAGTAAAAATTGTTGGGATCTCGTTGGCGCACTGAGATAATCCAGGTCAAAGGTCAAGTTTTACCATTTTGAGCCATTTTCGCACCTCCGTAAATCCGTGCGCCATCTTTAAAACACCTTGGAAATGACATCTACTTGCAAAGATGGTTTACCATGAATAGAAAATGAAGAAACTGATTTGGGATCTCAGAGATTTTTTTTTAAATGATTTTTTACAAATTTGCTTAAGAGCCACTTGCACTGCATGCGAGTCAGTAATAGCCCTTTGTGCATTGTCCAAGTTCTTGTAAATCAGTGCGCCAACAAGATCCCATCAACTTTTTGATTTATTTGCTTAGTTTGGCCACCATTCAATAGATACCACTAGAAAAACTTTGGGATTTTGATGGCGGTTAATTCTACATGATCGCAAAGTTGAGGTGTCATCAGCTTTATTCTCGAGCCTTTATCAGATTATCAGATTCCTTTGGTGAATTTTGACATGTCATATAGGACATTGTTTTTCATGCATTTTAAACCATTCTCAACCCATCAACATTAATCTGTTGCATGATGTTTCATGAATTGCATATTATGTCTTCAGAATTCAACAACCCTGTCGAATTCGGCAGACATGAATGACATATTTTGAAATCGACATTACAGACTAACATAGATGTGTTCAGAATAGTCTAAAATGCATAGAAAACAATGTCCTATATGACATGTCAAAATGCACCAAAGTAATCTGATATCCTGGGACTTACGTCTGAAATGGCTTAAAAGGCTTGAGAATAAAGCTGATGACACCTCAATTTTGCGCTCATTTAGAATTCACCGCCATCAAAATCCCAACGTTTTTTCTAGTGGTATCTATTGAATGGTGGCCAAACTAAGCAAATAAATCATAAAGTTAATGGGATCTAGTTGGCGCACTGATTTATAAGAGCTTGAACAATGTGTGTGGGGCTATTACTGACTCGCATGCACATAAGTTGATCTTAAGCAAATTTTTAAAAATCGTTTTAAAAAAAAATCTTAAAGATCCCAAGCTGGAATCTTCATTTTTGATTTAAGGTAAACCATCTTTGCAACTGGAGATCATTTCCAAGGTGTTTTAAAGATGGCGCACAGATGTTCGGAGGTGCAAAAATGGCTCAAAATAGTAACATTTGACCTTTGACCTTGATTATCTCCATGCGCCAACGAGATCCCAACAATGTTTCCTTTTGAATTTGTTAAGGCTCCGAGTTCTTTCATATGCACTTGTTTATTGAATGGGATCTTGTTGGCGCATCGAATTATAAGGTCTTGAAACTGCATAAGAGCGCTGTTCGTCAAGGGTTCAAGGTCAGCGTAATATGACACGCCAATGAGATCCCAACGATTTTGTTTCACTTTTGTTATGTACCTAACTGGAGGTTTCAAAATATGTTTTCCATTCGTTGGGATGTACGTAGCGCGCATAGATATAGGTTTTTTCCTGAAATTTCAGTGATTTTTAACGACCGAACCGAAAATGTTAGGAATTTTAAAATTTGGCTATGGTATAATGGTATGGTAATGTATCACTGATTTTTAAGCACTTAATTTAGCCTAGATGTAGAGCTGTAACAAAAAATGCCGTGGTGCATTTTTTTAAAGCACATTAATTGCCTTTGGATGGTCTCTTGCATTGTTTTGGTCATCAATAGCCCTCTATCGGTGAAAAGCTTGGCACTTCCTTTTCGCGCCCAATATTGTGCGCATACCCAGCGAGGCAACAATTTTCCCTATACCTGTACACAGTAACTATCACACACACACGCCTGACTGCACAAACGCTGCACAGTGCATGCAGGGTTTCTAGCGAATGAATGAATTGAATTGGAAAATTAACTTGACACTTTTGTACACACTAGAGTTGATATAGTATATAAAAAACTCTTAATTATATCCAATTTCAAGGCGTCACTCGAAGGAATGGAAACTAAATTCGTATACAAATAGAATGAAAAAAGTATGAACAAATCAAACTAAAATATACATGAATTATAGCCAGAACTGAGTATTAGAAGAAACAACGGGAGCAGGGAATCGAGCACTACAGTCATTCGGGTGGGGATGGGGAATACACCTATTCGGGTGAATTAAAGGGGTTTTGTATACGTTATTCTATCCAATTTCAAAGCCGCCAGTCGAAGGAATAGAAACCGAATGTGTATACAAATACTGCCCCACCGCGAAAAAAGGAAGTAACTCCATTTTTATCAAAATTGAGTTATTTGCATGAATACACCAAAAATAACATTATCTTTCAGTATAATAAAGGTTTGGCCCAGTTAAGTCTTCACAACATTGAGAAAAAAAATCCCGATAAGTATTTGCTTCCTAAAATGTGTACACGCAAGTATAGGAAATCCTATAAAAAACCACCACAAAAGGAAGCAATGACCCAATTAGCAATCAATTATATTGATTTTTTCACATTCTATTGTTTACAAACTCAACACATTTACATGTTTTGATAAAATATATGTTATTCATTTATCAAAACACATATTTAATCCAAATAATTAAAGGTTTCACAGATAAATCAAGGATATTTCAGTTTTTGCCTTATATCTCAAAAGTATAACAATTTATATGTGTCCAGAAATATAATTCTAAAAGCCCATTTCAACCAAAAATATAAATTAATTATAGCCAGAACTGAGTATATATAAGAAAAAATCGCGTGCTACGGGCACATGTTTTCACGAACAGGTAACCCAGCATTACAGTCATTCGGGTGGGGTGGGGATTACACGTTCCTATTTGGGGAATTAAACCGTTTCCATATGCTTTAGGGACCGTTCATTTTTATGGTGGAGGGGCGGTTGGGTAAACTATAGGGGTGTCATGTAACTTTCATATGTTGAAATAGAAGGGGTTATGTAACTTTTTATTCTTGAACAGGGGGGGTTGTGTAAATTTGTTTAAACTATAAAGATGGTGGTGATTGGAGTGATTTTAGAGGCTATTTTGGAGTGTAAATGCTATTTTTTTCTGCGCTTCGCGCATATTTTCTTAAAACCTACCGACTTCAAAAACTGTTAATATGAGACGACTTCTGGACAGCAAATCGAAGATATGGTGGAAAAACATCTATATTATAATCACCAACGGTCGAGACATTAGAGCCACAGGGTGTATAATGTTACAAAATCCAATTTCATGATTTAAAAATGTGATTTATTGCATGCTTTTCACCTCATCTCTGCTTTGCACCAATGCTCACAAAAGTAGAACGTTTACTGGATTATACGTTTCTGCTCAGAATGTTCGAACTTGTTCGGGTTATAAAGACACCCAAAATGTATAAATATGAAGAAGAAAAAAATTCAGCTCGCTACGCTCGCGATTACTAATTTCACACAATAAAAAAAGGGGCATCATAACATTAATGGCCGTTCTGAGATAGGGCACAAACAACATTTGCCAAAGTATCCATGAACAAAATTCCAAAGGTAAAGACAGCCCCTAAGTATATAACAAGTTGATTTTTTTCGGGGAGAGGGGGGGAGTGTGTGTAAAAAGCTACTAGTTAGCAGGGGGGTCATGTAATTTTCAGTTTCAGCTGTAGGGGGGGGGGGGTAGGTAATTTTAACATACGAGTCTCGAATTTGTCCCAACCCTTCCCCCTCCACCATAAATAATGAACGGTCCCTTATTCTATCCGATTTCACGGCGCGCATATGTGAAGGAATATCGATTTATAAGCCCATTTAAAACCAAAATTAACAATCTAGTGGCGTAGCCAAAATTTCTTAATTCAAAGAAATATGTGCGAGGAGAGCTCTCCCAGGGCATTCAAAATGGCTGAAAACCTACAGCTCCAAGGGGGGTGCTTCCCCCTTGACCGACCCCGCCGGGCTTCGCTTCTGGACCCTACCAATTGCTTGATTTGACATGATTTGATGAGGATGTGATGTTGTCCCTGGTTCCAATCCTTGAATAGTATCCAAGCTGAATCTGTACGTACTCTCCATCGGTACTGAACACCTTTATCTGTACTGCAAGGGAGTTAACAATGGCCACATGCAGAGGACATGGCAATTCAGGTTGACCAACACCAAACCAGACAACTCACCTGGTTTTGACTCAGTAAACACCTTCTCTAACTTCCGAGGATCATCCAAGATTTGTAGCCGTCTGGATTTGTTGGCTCCTGTTGCTGCTGCTACTGCTGCTCCTGCTGATGTTTCTGTTGTTGATGTTGTTGCAGCTGCTGCTGTTGCTGCTGCTGCTGCTGCTGCTTTGAATATCTATTATATACATATATTGGCAGGGACTAGTTTTTAAAATGAACAGAAGAGTAATAAAAAGCTCTCCTGGAGTTTTTAAGGGGAGCATAAGAAGAGCAGTGACAAAGAAAGTGTCTCGATTGATCAGATTTTAGGGGAGAGTAATTAATGGGAGCGATTAAGGAGAGCAATGCTCTGTATGTGGCGCCTTAAAACTCAGTCCCTGTATAATTGGGAGTAATAAATCACCATTGATATTATAATAAATTACTTAATATTATGATTACTATCTATGCAAGCATAAAAATGCAGGTTAAATCAAATTTCTCAGTACTCATTTTTTTCTTCAGCCATCTTGGTATAATGGCGGCCATTTTTCAAAATGGCCGCCATTTCAGATTTATTTGGACCATATCTCAGCCCAGAATGTACTTAGAGTTGCGATTTAAAGGGCTACACCAAGGTATTGGGGGTCAAGTCAAGGGATCCATTGGAACATGTGCACGTGTTTAGCCAACTTATTCATTTTTATACATATTGGGAGACTAAACGCTTGACTTTCAGATGCCGTTTATTTCATCGGATTTGGTTTTGTCAATCCTGAGATATTACTAATTAACTAAAGCTACCTAAAATCGACGTTGTGCCACTTTACGAGGGGCATTCAGTAAATAATGAAAGTGATCATGGTATGGGATGCATGAGTGATTCTATTGAGGGATAATGTGATCAATACAAATTATGAACCTTTGTCTTTCAAACAATACACTTTTGGAATGTTAGATACCTTTGGTTATGTAATGTCATTAACATAAACACAATAGGTTTCAGACACTGACTGAAATCTGTCAATTATTTGGCTGGATATGTAATATGTTGAAAATGGGTTGATCGATACATTTGCGTATATCTCGGCAATGCAAGCATAAAAACAGATAACACTTGGCACATAGTTAGAACACACACTTATCTCCGCTTGACATTATTTTTTAGACCTGAATTCCTTAACGCAAATAAGAAGGGACCATCTCAAATGCGCTTTTATTTAGCAAAATCCGCAATAATATACCTTTGAAAACAACAAAGGATAAAGAACAATGGAGGGATTATAATTTAGTAAATTTGTGTGGGATGTAAAGCAATAATAGTGGGGATTTCAGAAGGAGCTGTTCATAAAATTTCCTCAAACCATTGAAATTATGTGACGATTACTTTAACAATACATATATAGTAGCTCTAAAGATAACAGTAATAAGAGAGGTTGTGGCAGCCATCTTTGATTGATACATTCATGTATATCTTTATTTTGACTATCACAATATTTAAACACATTGATTTAAGCATTTTTAATTATTTCTGATTAGAATTTGAAGGCACAGTAAGCTTTTATCTGGTAAATTTCTTGATTTTAGCCATTTGTGGCCCTGTTCAAAATGATCTGCCGTCTGCGCATGCGCACATTTTCAGCAGGTTTCATGCGAGTAAGTTCAGAAAATTAGTTAACTATCATATGGAATCTCCCAAACTGGTTAATTGCTTGGATTTTTCATAAATTGTTTGATTTTCCGCAATATTAGTGATTCGCTGACTGGGCATTTTTCAATGAAAATTGGCTATTTGAAATACTGATATTTGTATACTTTTTATTCGATTGCCTCTCCTTACTTTTTACTCCTATACTACATACATCAAATAACACAGGGATTTAAGTTATTGTCTTTTTATCATACTTACGTGAAAAAAAATGGGATTTACCTGCTTCTGGTGTCATGTTATGCAATCTTCTTATCACATGTTTCATACAAATAATTCAAATTTCCCGCCAAATAACTGATAAAGTAGTGTCCCAAGTGTACTTACTTTGAGACAATGCTATGACGTCATAGTTCACACTTATAAATCCAAAACTGTACTGTTTGAAAGATGAAGGTTCATACTTTGTATTGATCACATTATCCCCTCAATAGAATCACTCATGCATCCCATACCATGATCACTTTCATTATTTACTGAATGCCCCTCGTACAGTGTGCAATGAATAGAAAGGTTTACTCCTGAAATACAATTCTTCCACCTGTTCGAGTGGTGTTAGCAAATGTTATGCAATCATAATTTGTTGGTATTGCGATTGAGGTTTAAATAATCGAATGAGTGTCTTTGTAGCCAAACTGAACTGAATATTTTAAACATACCTAATGCCTCCAGTCCACCCTCCCTCAATTTTTCAAGACGGATTGATGCCAACTAGCATTCTTACTGTAAAAGTGGCACAACATCGATTTTAGGTAGCTTTAGTTAAAGGCACAGTGCAGTGTGAGTGTGATTATATCTCAAAATTGACAAAACCAAATCAGACGAAATAAACGGCCTCTGGAGCTAAGCCTTTCAACATGTATAACATGTTTCACCAAGTTTTAGAATTTCATGGTCAATAAGTTGGGTGAACACGCGCACAGGTGGGTGTTTTTTGGACACCCTGTATGTACACCCCCCCCCCCCCCCCCCACTACACACACACACACACCAAATTTGCTCTACCCACACTTTTATGCCAAAACTCCCCCTGAAAATCTAATGGTATAATACCCCTTAGTAAGAAATCACGTGTCCTAAATTACGTTAATGTACGTATCATTTATAACACTTACCACATCAATGATATTATCAATACTGGGTCGTTTGTGGTAGTCTGTATTCCAACATTGGCGCATAAGATCAGCCAACCATTGAGGGCAGTCTACTGGGATGGGTGGACGTTCATTACCAGTGCAAACCTTCCAAGCGACTAGTTGACTGTCTATACCCTTAAATGGAAACTGTCTTGTCCAAAGTTCCCAAAGTACAACAGCGAGTGAAAACAGGTCATATGATGGAGAGAGTATGCCATGTGTAAGAAGCTCTGGTGCCATCCAGTGGTAAGAAGCAGAGTCAGTCGCTTTGCTGATTGTACTCGCGATATTTTTGGCCAATCCAAAGTCGCATAACTTCAAGATGTTGCCTCCCGTAATCAAATAATTCGGAGATTTAATGTCTTTGTGTACAATCTTCATTTCTCTGAGATATTTGAGTGGTATAGCTGCTTGCTTTGCCCAAGATAAGAATTCATCTAATGGTAAATGTTTATCTTGATGTTTATCAAGATAAGATCGAAGTGATCCGCCTTCACAAAGTTCCAAAATCAGCATGAAATCTATCTCTTCATCAACTACCCCGAGAAGCTTGACGATGTTGGGATGGTCAAGCGTGGACATGATATTCAGCTCATGTTTGTCATGGCGGTGTAATTTCTTAGCTGCAACATCAATCATTCCTTTCTTACTTTTCCATGTCATCTGATACACAGAGCTATAACCTCCTGATCCTATCTGTTTAACAAATTTCAGTTTGTTTCTGCTGATTGCATTGATTTGAGCAGCCATCTTAGTTAAGGTATCAGTACTTCCTGTTAAAATAACATTGTTGAAAGTTTACAGAATTATTATGAATTGTGCATTTTTTAATTTGTGTGTACTTAGTCTTAATCAGCAATATTTTTTTTGATTATCCTGAAAAGATGGTTAAATTTATTTGAGCAGCCATCTTCTAGTTTGGATATCAGTGCTTCCTGTTGAAATAACATTATTGAAAAGTTTACAGAATTATTACGAATTATGAATTCTTTCCACTATATTTATAAACCTCGTCATATATCAATAATTTCATAACATCAATATATTTCACTTGGTGTGATATGTTAGCTGTTTTATAACTGCTATTACAGCACCAATCGCGCTCTCTCTCTCTCTCACTCTATATCACTATATTGTTCATTCTCTGGACACTATACATCTAGACCCCGATCTAGGGTTCCCAGAAAACTCTTGATGTAATATTTAGTATCTCAGGCAGCTACCATCAAAAAACTATTGAAAATCATAAGTAGAGTTCTAGAAAAAGCAGGTGATAAACTTGATATTAGATTGGGTTGCCTGTTCAAATTATATCACTACATTATTGAATTACTATAAGAGTCTATCTAAACGTAACGAAAGGAGACTCATTTATCAAAAATGAATAAAACTCACCGTTTTCTATTTATACTGTTTTCTATTGAAATATCAACTCCAACTTCATCTCTACTTGACGAAAGACTGTTTAAAAATATATATACGAAATGGTGTCCGTTGCGATTTTCCCACACAAAACAGCAACGGGGTCAACTTATTTAGCTGATGATGGGCTGTTTCAACGTTGCATGCACTAGCTGGCTGGTGTAAGCTTCTCTCTCTATGATTGGTGGATATTTTAATCTTTACAACTGCAATATTAATGTAATGGCAACGCTTCTATCTAGTATAGACAAAGTTCATAATACAGATCAGTATCATTTAGGGATCATCAAATAATATATGAAGAGTTTATTTCCAAAAGGCGCTAACTCCATAAAAATGAAATAGGAGAAAAGCAACGTTTTTTAATATGAGGATGTTGCACTTCTTTGATTAAGTTTATTTTCTGCCCAATGAAACATACCACACGTGGAAGCTTAAAAACGTGTTTGAATTCATTTTTTTTATTTCCAATGTATTTCCTATATCTTTCTTTATTTTTGGAAACGAGTGGAGTTAGCGCCCTTTGGAACAAAAATGTCTCGACCAATTTTCAGAAACCACTTTTCCAAAAAATCTTTACTTAGAAATAAAGTGCACCTGAAAGACATTGTCAAATAACATTGAAAACAGAAAACCGCATTCAAATACCTCTTAAAGTTTTTGAACTATGATATTTTGTTATTTCGTGAGAAAACTGTAATATTTGACAATTTTGCACATATTTTGAAACAACAACAATTTTGTTCGTGTGTAATTTTCAAAACAAAAATCCCCATAATCTTATGTTTTTTTCATTGAATTTTATTAAGGAGATTCATATCAATGTTCTACCACCATAAAAAAACCTGATTTCTACAATTTTGGCCTTAAAATAGTGAATTATATTCAAATTTCCGGGAATTTCCGGAAATTTTCGCAAATTTCCGGAAATTGCCGAGGGTCATAACTTTGGACCCGAACATGCTACAGATGTAGACCAAAGGTTAAAAGTTGTATTTTGTTACTATCTTTCATGTTCTGCACCTAACTCATTTTTTTTGAAAAGTGGACTTAGCGCCTTTTGGAAATAAGCTCTTCATATGTTTAATTAATATTATTTCTCTCTAAAGACGCTTCCCATGATATGTTTGTCAAATAATCATCTGAAAACCAGTTTTCATCACAAAAGTGAAATGGCCCCCGGCCCCCAGGCCCCGTCCTTAAATTCTGGACTCCTTACATTTTATTTTTGAAGAAAATCACATTGATTAACAAATGTGTATATCTATTTGATAATACTACTTTATGAAGCCTAGTTATGAGCCCATGTCGAACTTTCCCCGGCCTTCCCCTGGGGGTAGGGCCTACTGAAATTGTGGTCGTATGTAACCAAGGTATCAATCTTTCATTAAATGTCAATAGATCCATTATCCAATGGAAAATGGGGCGAACACTCCCCGCTCTCCCCTACTCTTTGCTTCTTGTTTAGACGGACAATTTCAAAGGAATTATAATTTCGTGGCCAGCTCCAAAAATGGTTATTTGATTTTAAAACAGGCATAACTTTTGATAGCAATGGGTCAAATTTGTTTGGTCTTTACGGACAAAATATGTATTCCCATACAACTTCATTTTGCATCCCTTATATGGGTATGTTAGAATTCAATTTTAGGGAGGGGGAGGGAATGCCCATTGGAACCTATATTTCCGACTAGACAATAAGTGTATGCCATTGAAACGGAAAACTTAAAGGGGCACGAAGAGATGTGCTGGAGGCTGCGCCATCAATTTTGATAAAAACTGAGATTTTTACATTTTTACAATTGTATTACATGCATGTACGAGGGTAGTTCAATAAATAATGAAAGTGATCATGCTTTGGGATGCATGAGTGATTCTATTGAGGGGTAATGTGATCAATACAAAGTATGAACCTTTGTCTTTCAAACAATACACATTCGGATTGTTAGATACCTTTGGTTATGTAACGTCATTAACATAAACACAATAGGTTTCAGACACTGACTGAAATCTGTTGGCTGGATATGTAATATGTTGAATATGGGTTGATTGATACATTTGCATATATCTCGGAAATTCAAGCATAAAAACAGATAACAATTGGCACATAGTTAGAACACACACGTATCTCTGTTTGACACTCTGTTTTTTAGATCTGAATTCCTTAATACAAACAAGAAGGGACCATCACAAATACGCTTTTATTGAGCAAAATCCGCAATAATATACCTTTAGAAAACAACAAAGGATAAAGAACAATGGAGGGATTATAATTTAGTAAATTGTTGTGGGATGTAAAGCAATAATTGTGGGGATTTCAAAGGAGCTGTTCATAAAATGTTCTCAAACCATTGAAATTATGTGACGATTACTTTAACAATACATATCTAGTGGCTCTAAAGATAACAGTAATACCTGTTTACCTGTTTACCTATCGTCTCGGGCACTTAGGGTAGGCTTTATAGCCTATAACGCCCATCCATATTCATCTTTACTTGACTGCAATAGAGTTTGTAATAATTTACTTTACATGTGACCTGCTCCAGAATGGTGCTGCCCATGTAGTCATATTTGTTGATGTGCTTGTCCAGGAAAGAGTCGATCGCATTCTTGAAACCGTTAGTTGTTTTTGCATGGACGATACAGGGTGGTCCAAAAAAAACTATACCCAACTTTGGAGGCCATTTTCTCCTAGATGATAAAATATTTTAGTAATTTGGTTTGCATATTATTAAAGCATATCGTTGAGCGTTATTGGTGAAAATAAGGAAGATATTACATTAATATTTTTTGAGATATTGCTATTTTTAGCGAGTATGTGTAAAAATGGCTTTTCCACGGGAGCTGTCAATGCATCAACATGTGTGAATATGATATGACACAATAATGTAATGACGCGATAGTCCTTTGACAAATGTTTTTGCGAGAGCTTCAAATATTCTTGAAATATTGAAAACTTTTCCAACTTGTCAATGTCTCCTTTCAGATATGGGCTCCAGACACAGTTGGCATATTCTAAATGTGGCCGAATCATGGTCTTGTAGATTAGCTTGAAATGTCTAAATCCATATGATCAAAGGATCTCTTGGTAATTCCAACTACCGATTGGCCTTCTTGACGACTGCTCCAACATGGTTGGTAATGACAGTGACCTGTCAAAAAGAACTCCTAGGTCTTTTTCTTCATCTAACTTTAGCTGTCTCCTCTCATTTCCTTCCTTCATTGTATAATCAAATAGATCTCTGGGCTTGCCGTAATGCACAACTCCACATTTCTTGACATTGAACTTGAGTTGCCACTGGTTCGACCATTCCCCTAACTTGTCTAGGTCATCTTAAGTTTGGAACAATCCTCTTCGCTGCGTACTTGTGTAAAGACCTTGGTATCATCTGCAAACATCTTAACCATGCTGGAGATGAGGTTTGGTAAGTCATTGATGAAAATGATGAACAATATTGGTCCTAGAACTTCCTGTGGAATTCCACTCTTGCTGGTTTCCATGTGGATTTCTGACCATTCACTGACACTCTCTGGTTTCTTCCAAGGAGAAAGCTTTCAATCCACTTGAGAAGGTTGCCATCTATACCATGAGAATTTAGTTTTAGCAGCAGGCGTTGGTGCGGAACTGAGTCGAAAGCCTTTTTGAAGTCGAGGTAAACAACATCGATACCGTCACCCTCCTCAAACATCTTTGTCCATATGTCCATAATTTCTAGGAGTTGCGTAACACAAGACCGCCCTGGTCTAAAACCATGTTGTTCATCACTGATGATATCGTTATCCTTCATGAACTTCATTGTTTGGTCACGGACTATAGACTCCATCATCTGCACACGACTGAGGTCAAACTGACTGGTCTGTAGTTACCAACATCTGCTGGACTCCCTTTTTTTAATATGGCTGTAACCTCGGCTATCTTCCACTGGTCTGGTACGACACCTTCCTCCATTGATTTGCTAACAATTGCTGTTAATGGCTCGGCAACTTCCTCACAGGTTTCTCTCAGTACTCTGGGATGTAGGCCATCCGGTCCAGGAGACTTTGTTGGTTTGAGTTTCCTTATCTCTTTCCTCACATCATCCACTTCTATCTTTATGTTAGAAAGGCTGTCGTCACCATTGTGCATTTATCTGGGGTAGGAATATGACTAGCATCTTCATCTGTAAACACGCTAGCAAAGAAAGAGTTCAGCATTTCTGCCTTTTCACTGTCAGAGTGTGCGAATGAACCATCATCTTTCTTTAGGTCTTTAATACCTGTCTTAACTTTAGTCTTTGATCTGACATATTCCAGAAGGCTTTTGGATTTGTCTTTCACTTCTGCTGCAAGGTGTATTTGTTTTAATTTCTTCTTGATTTTCGTAACTTCTTTGGTGGCTGCATTCCTTGCTTTGACGTATACTTCATAGTCCTGGTATTGCCTGGTTCTTGTGTAACGTTTCCACGAGTTATGTTTTTTCTTCACTTTTTCATTGCTTCCTTGTTCATCCACAGTGGCTTGAATTTCTTGGGGGCACCATCACCTCGTCCTCCACCTTGTCTTGGTTTTGTCAGTTTTGTCTGTGGTATATTACTCTCCATTGCATCTTTAAATTTTGCTTCGAAGAAATTCCATGCATCATTGGCTTTACGTGATGTTAATTCTCCTTCCCAATCAACTGCTTTCAAATCTAGTCTTAACTTCTCGTAATTGCCTTTGTCATACATGTATCTTCCATACGGATCTGCCTGGCAAGCTTCTGCGTAACAATCCAGTGAAAAGTGATGACTACATGGTCACTCTTTCCCAATGGGCTGCTGTCTTTCACATCTGTTAACAATGATGCAGGTTTCATGCGAATAATTCAGATAATAGTTAACTATCATATGGAATCTCCCAAACTGGTTAATTGCTTCGATTTTTCCTAAATTGTTTGATTTTCCGCAATATTAGTGATTCACTGACTGGGCATTTTTCAATGAAATTGGCTATTTGAAATACTGATACTTTTATTCAATTGCCTCTCCTTACTTTTTCCTCTTATACTACATATCAAATTACACAGGGATTAAAGTTATTGTCTTTTTTATCATACTTACGCGAAAAAAAATTGGGATTTACCTGCTTCTGGTGTCATGTTATTCAATCTCCATACCACATGTTTATTACAAACAATTCAAATTTCCCGCCAAATACTGATTTAGCAGTGTCCCAAGTGTACTTACTTTGAGACAATGCTATGACGTCATAGTTCACACTTAGAAATCCAAAACTGTATTGTTTGAAAGCCAAAGGTTCATACTTGTATTGATCACACTATCCCTCAATTGAATCACTCATCCCATACCATGATCACTTTCATAACTTACTGACTGCCCCTCGTATGAACTTACACCTGTATGGATTAAGAAAATTCAGCCCTCTTTGTACAACAAAACATCAAATCAAGGGTCGCGTTCCGAATTGCTTCCGCAACAGTTTCAAGTGATTTCCAAAACATTCTATAAGTATCCTCTACTGATTAACATGGACACGACATAGGTTAGGTATGAGTTACATCGTTCTTACGCTAGTGTGCATGTGTTAGCGACTGTTTGCAATGAGGGTCACATACTCACAGTTCAAATTCAACGTATCAATGTGTGTCCTTATTACGCAATGTAATTTGGTTGTAATACCTGCACACAGTGCACTCCTGATCCTGAAGTGCAATAGCAATTTCTTGCGACCCTGCAGTTCACCCGAGCTAGTTAACCCCTATATCCCCTAACCAAATCATAAGTTAGTTTGTGACCTCTAAGTTCTCTAAATCGTGTTTTGACCATTTTCAAAGGTTCAAACTTCAGGACCCCTTATATTTCTGGGGACCCCTTACATTTAGTTTTTGCAGTCCTTAAAGGGTCCTGAAAAATGAAATGGAACTCCTCACATTTTGAGCCAGTGCTACCCCTGCATCAAATCAAATTATCTGATCACACTATAGTTGGGGAGCATGAGGGACTTCCAGTCCCGGTCCAGGCTGGCACAGGGATTATATACCAAAATGTTCAAAATTGGTTAAATTAAAACCTAGGTGGACATCCTTGACAATTGGGTGGTTGATTGACCTTTGACCTTGTTTAGAGTAGAATGTCACATGTGTTCATCAGTGTGTTTCAAAACCATGTGTGCTCCCCAGATATAGCTCTATAACAGTCATAATATAAATATGTTAGGTATAAAGACTGCATTTGTTATTCGTGAGTGGTAAAATGACCATTATTAATCATCCGTGTGAAAACAGAGGAGTGGACAACAGAATGGATACAATGCTTTATTGGAGTAGTTCAAGGCTGCCCGCGAACATTCTATTTCTAGCCGTTTTCAATCTCTTTCTAGATCTACTTGACCAATCTGATCATCTTGGATATCGCATGAGTAATTCCAACATTGTGTCTTCAGCTAAAGCATATGCCGACGACCTTACACTAGTTGCCAGAAACACAGAGAGTTGTCAACGACTCATAAATAAACAAATTCCTCAATTGTCAAGAACCATGAAAGCCAAACTTGTCAAATGTAAATCTCATGCCATGAAGAAAGTGGTTCCGAATGCAGACCAGAAGCGGAGAAGCCATACAACACAGTAGTACAGCCTGAATGAGTAGATATTAAGCTGATTTATGGGACAACACAAATAATATAATGTAAACATTCTTACTTTTGAAGTGATGCAGAAACTATTTTATGTTACCATGGTTCTAGTTTGTTTGAGGAAATCTTGATTCTTAGAACCATGCTCCTGAGGAAGAAATAACTTTTTGCACCCCTGGACTGTCAGTTATCCCACCACCGAAATTGTACCCTGCTCCACTCCTGAACTGTTGCAGCTTTTCCTAGAAATTGGAAGGTACATTGGCGCCATGACCAACCTTGAGAGCAATTGTATCAGGACTGATACAT
>CM069444.1:32691331-32811739 GCA_035610835.1 Ophiura sarsii | reverse complement strand
GTGCTATCCCCAGTGGCTCTGCCCCCCCCCCCCCCCCCCCCCCCCCCTGAAATAACCCCGTCGGTAAAACGATCCTCCGTCGGTAGATTTGCGATTTTGACCATGCGATTTTTTCGGTCGCTTATCACATAGATTAGAAGTATAAATTGTGCCCCTGCCCTCTATCGCCCTTAAAAAGTGAATGGGAGTTTCCAACATATTGTATTGACCCCAATGTTATATAATCAGTGATAACCACTTGCCAACACTGCTAGCAACCGTATGTTAATTAGTTGCTGACGGAGGTATTGATTTTGATAGATTATGTACATGCTAAACAGTCAGTCGTTAGCACACACAAAAAGCGTTCACTGTGAAATGAAATATGCACGATTTCTTGCGGAAGACACGCACTCCGATTGGATGTGCACTCGATTGGATGTGCATATATTAGTTTAGGAGCGGCTTATTTCGAACCCTTCTCATTTCGTCATGGTAATGTCTAATAGGCTAACATTTGAACTGTGGTTTAGAAAACCAATGAACTCCAGGTAATAAAAGGATAATGGATATAACAATATATTTCTCATATAATAACAGTATTTCCTACCTTTCGATAAACCGGCACAATTACCACATATTATCATCGCGTTTGATAGCAAATTTTCTCCCAAAGAAAAAAATAACACATTGAAAAAGGTTATAAGTTCCCGACATTAACATGTGAAACATCTTGGAAATAATGCAGTAATATACTCTGGAGGTAGACGATTACATCCATGAATGAAAATTTGCGGAGTGAAAAATACGCCATTTTCCAATACACAGACCAAATCGGCTTATTGTAACAAAATTTCGTCAGACAGGATCGAACCGGCGCGGGGAGAATCCAATAGATTTATAGTCTATAGCCTTAACCGCTCGCCCATGACTACTCATTGAAACGACCGTCGTGTTCAATAGATAATAAGCCAGTGGTGAACTATCGATTTAATCGACCAAAAATGAGTTATTTGGGGGAATTTTGGGGACTCATGTTATTTGAAATAAAAATAAAAATAATGATCGAGCATCTAATGTAACAAACAGAATGTAACTACGAGAATCTACGGGATCCTCATAACAGAAAGAGCTCATCTCTCCCCTTAGTGATCGCGCTAACGACTGACTGTCATCTAACTAAAAAAAGTGATGTTTTGAAGAACTCAGATTTTATTTTTTTTTGGGGGGGGGGGGGGAGGGGGGCCTATTTTTGGAAAAGGTACATTGGTACAAAAAAAAAGGTGGGGGGTTAGGACATATTTAGTCCAAAACGGTCCGAAAAAATGCTTTGAAAGGGAGATTTTTGAAAAATAGGGGGGGGTGGAGGTGGGGCGTTTTCACAAAAAAAGGAACATTAGTACAACAAAAAGTACATTGTACAAAAAGAAAGGTACATGCCCCCCCCCCCCCCCCCCCCCCCCCCCCCCCCCCCCCCCCCCCCCCCCTCCAGCCCGCCCACCTGGTTACGGGCCTGGAGAACTTGTTTATGAATTAAAGTATAACATTTGTTTCTCAATTCATGTTAAAATAAACACATTACCATGAACTTTGTTATCATAATAAAGGGTTTAACAAAAGAAAGTATACCACTTTGTTTATGTCATTTTGAATATGAGTGGTTAAATAGTGAATACGGGAAGGATTTACTCTACATATAACCACCGCAATGAACTGTGGATAATATTGTGACGAAACGCGAAAAGGAAATACCATTGTGCGATCGATTTCGGGTTGTGCCCGTTGGACAAAAGGACCCGTAACTCACCAAGGACATAGTTAGTTGAATTTATTCATCCACAACATTTGTTTAGCACAATCAGGGCATTGACCATATACAATATGTCATTGTGCCCTATGTTACTTTTAGTAAGGTCACGTCACGTACCAATGTTCATACACAGAGTGAACAAAGTTTGTGGAGGACAAATAAAACGAACCCGCGAAATTCAACAGACTTATGCATAACATGTAAAGCAATAGGCGACTGGTCTCTATACTAGAATTTAAATAACAATCATGTTAAAGATCGGCAATGTGATTAGTGCTTTAATCATGGATCATCCCTTCTGTAGGCTACTATTCCTATGGTACATGCCATATTATAATGTAGTAAAGAAAGAATGCATAGATTACTATGAGACTGTACATTGCTGTACATCCCTTACTAAAGGTCAAATCTAAAGGTATACCTTTTTTTGCTTTTTTAACACATTATTTGGCTGGTAAATACCACATATTTGATATCAATGGAAAGCTTGGAAACACATTTTATCAGCTACCTTGACTTATTCTGTGATTAAAACTACTCTCTTTGAGAAATGCCATCTGCAAGTACGAAGTTTCACGTATTTCGCATGACATCGGTGTTCCCCACCTTACTGACCTTTTAAAAGGTATGCTATCCCCAAAGTATGCCAGCTAGCCGGTAGCCTTAGTCCCACTCTTCAAAGTGTTATGCATTTTATGGACGAAATGTCCGGCATTTTTTCATAAAAAAGCCACCAAAAAAGTGTATGTTTTCCCATAGCGTTACACACAAAATTACCCGGATGTGGCAATGAACAGCAACGTTATTACCATTTCTCGACTATTGAGGGCAGTAGGTATAAATATAGGAAAAACATAAGAACGTAACCTATGTGTTATGCTGACTTCATCCCCCCCCCCCCCCCCCCCCCCCCCCCACTCTTTATAAATCTCATACGGACATGGTTCACCTCCAAACATTTTAAAATACACTTGTTCTATGAGCGAAATTTGATGGAGAATCTGAATCTGAGGTCAACAATCAAAGATAATAATGGTTGCGTCCTATCCACTATCCAATAACATGTACCCGACCGTCAATCCGAATTGTTAAAAAATCCAGTTAAAAAATAAGCAAAAGCAAAAATCGATCGAACTATACGGAATCAAAACTTCTTATAGGAATTTCGATAAATTTAAAATCAAACAATATATTTTTTATAACCCCACAACACAGCAATTCAAAACTACATTTTTATCAAAGAAATGATATAGCACTATATCTTATTGTTGTCGATCACTCCATAATTTGTTAGTTAAACTGGGGGTCAATTCTTGAACCTTGTCATATAGATAGATATAGTGGCTCCTTCATGCCAGAACATACTCAAACATGCCCACGTTACTGCAGAATGGGAACATTACAAACTAAGTTCACCACTGCCCCGATTGCACTACCATGGAAACAAATATTGAATGATTTTGGTTAAGCAATTTATTTATTTTTATTCAGATAATTCATCATTTATTATATTTCATAACAAATTGTTGTCGCAAATAATTCACCAATATTTCGAAGTTTAACCCGACTGAAAGGTGCGGTGCGTTGATCTTGAAGAATTGACAGACTCCTCGGAATTATACACCCCCACACCACCACAGCCCCTGAATGACCCTTATACAATGCCCAATACTACGAAAAATACATTGTTAGGTATCATAATTCAAAGACATGTCGCCAACAACATTTATGGAGCCCACAAAGTATCATTATAACATCAACTATCTTCGAACAAATTATGTCTTCCTTTTTAAAAATGCTATGTCCTATCAATTTAGGCCTATAATTCAGGTATAATGGGTAGCTTGAAAAATAGCAAAGTTTTGAGGGAGAAGGTAGAACTTATTGAATGACACAGAGCACACAAAGTGTTTTTTATAATATCAACTATATCGTTGTACAAATTGGGCCGTATTCTTGTACTTAATATTGTTTTAGCTTAAAACTATAACTACACTTGCCTTGTCGTGTCTAAATTAAACACGAGTTTATCTTTTAAACGACGTGTTTAACAAAACCTGATTTTAAACTCCGCAAATCTCGTCCCCAGAGTGGTCGTGCGTTCGATGTATACAGGTATTCAATGTATTGTCGCCTAAATGGGTTACAATAGATATCGACCAAAGTCCTCAAATGCACAGGTATTTTTAAGACTACACGATCTGCACATCAGCTTGCAGAGGGCATGGTCTGCAGAGGGCACGGTCGAGTTATCATTCAAGGCATACAATTATTGCACGAGTTTAGTTAAACACGCATTAAACTACCCCATACCCATGTTTAAAGTTAGACACGTTTAAGTGAGTTTAGACGTATGTTTAAGTTAAACAAATCTTCGAGAATTACTGAAGATAGCAATGTGGTGTATACTATCTACAGATATCAATATGTGATGTGTGCTATCTACTGAAGATAGCAATGTGGTGTGTACTACCTACAGATATCAATATGTGATGTGTGCTATCTACTGAAGATAGCAATGTGGTGTGTACTACCTACAGATATCAATATGTGATGTGTGCTATCTACTAAAGATAGCAATGTGGTGTTTACTATCTACAGATATCAATATGTGATGTGTAATATCTACTGAAGATAGCAATGCGGTGCGTACTATCTACAGATATCAATTCGTGATGTGTGCTAAGTCACGTCAACTTAAAACAGCATTTTATTACTGCAAGAATATGGCCCATTATGTCTTCCTTTTAAATATATTGGATGACTAGTATTACTTTCTACTAATAATAAAACTTTGGGTTATGAAAATATATGGTTTTTACCCGGGGGAGGGGAAGGGGGATCGGATGGTATTCAGTCCAAATGGCTAGAAAGGAATGTGCAGCAAACATGAGTTATGTTTTCAACTTGACGGTAAATCAATGACCTTTTCCCCCTAATGTTGTCACCTATGGTATCAGTGACCCCTTTTATCACTGGACCACATTTTGGTTTCTTTAAAATGAGGTCATTCTTTCAAAATGTTGAGAAAGAAATATGCCACTTTGGCCCATGAGCCTAAATTTGAGAACATTTTATAAACTATTCAACAATTTTTGAAAAATTGGCATAATTATGTACACTTTGGCCTCACAGTGCCCGGATTGGTTCAATTTTATAGGATATTTGGTAGATCCTCAAGTAAACTTTAGATCTTCCAGTGGCTCTACCTTTACTAAAATCAAACTTAAAAGTACCCCTTTGGGATTAACAACCACATTATTTCACAAAACTAACATGCCAGGCATGTACTTTGTTATACACTTTATGCAAGCGTCAATGTGCATCTAGAACTTACCCTCCTCAAGTTTAGTCAAATATTAGACGCCTAATCTTCATGATCTTTGCCTAGTTATATTTCAACTTCTCCCTTATTTTACTATAATAGAACGAACATAGTGCATCCCAAAAATTGCACAAATACCTAATCTTGACCTATTTTTTGCTCAAGGTAAGGTGAATACAGGTGAAGGCTTGAGTGGAGGAGGGTAAGGTTCAAGATTCAGATTGACACCTGCATTAAAAGTACAACATTTACAAACACTGTCCCAACTTTCTTATTTTAAAATGTGGACAGTAGCTATAGATGAGGTGACCGTTGTTTACATTTAGGACGCCCTCTGTTGATTTGAGACAAAACACACCGGGCAAGAGTTCCTATAGTTTACATAGGCCAGATCAGATTTTCTAACTAGATTGTGGTGTCACAGCAAATTGTTATCAAAACTGTCTTTAAACTTGCTTAGGAATGATATAAGCTATCGCATTTCATTTCATAAAAATAAATGAGTTTTACAATTCATTAGAAAGAAATTTCATGTTGTCTTCATTAACTTTACTGTATATTCTGCCTGGAGGGAATCAACAGAGGGTGTCCCATTTGTAAATACATGACGTCACCAGTCACACCATCTCTACTACACTGTAAACATGATCATTCTTTTTTTTATTTGTCAACTACGTACTACAAAGCATGCGTGACCAAAGAATTAAATATGCCTAATAAGGGGTTGATTTTTTTGACGTTAAAAAATAAGGGTAAAAAGAATAAGGGTACAAATTCTGTCCAAATCGGCAAACACAAACTACATCACTTTTAAAGTACACTGTACATTTCTTTTTCACAGGGGACTTTTGACAGAATAATACGTTAGGTCTAAAAGAAATTGCCAATACACTTGCACCATAGTAGGCTTCAAAATCCTAGGCCAGTTGGTGTATCATCAATCAATCAATCAAACTTATATAGCACAAAAACCAAGGAACATTTTATGTCTCAATCATGCAGTCAACATAATCGATGACCTTTCTTTTGTTCAACTGTGCATTATTAGAATCCGTCATTTTATAATGCACAGTGCTCGTGGTAACTGATAATGTTAAACTTGCACTCTTCAGACTTCCAGCAGTGCATTGGAAACATTGATATACTTAGTAGGTCACTTGTTGATCATCTCGTATATCTTGAAACACATTGTATCATAATAACACACAATTTAGTAAGGAAATGAAGTCATATATACATTCTATGGTGTTTTATTTCAGTCTCAGAGGTCTTTGGCAAGTACAAAATGTATCAATCAATATCGCTATCATTGGTAATACTATTAAATTAAGCAATATTACCATGGTTATTAAGATGCTGCTTATTTCATAAAATTAAAAATATTTTAAATTTGATTTGATGATTATGTAATGAGTACAGTGTCTTACTCAGCAGTGCCATGGTGCATATATAAGGGCGCGTTCCCACTATGCCTGTTTAGTAACAGGCATAGCATTCTGATCTGGCGCGTGTGCGCCATAGACCTCTCACTTTCTTGTTTGACACATCAAGTTACACCTCAAAGTTGACCACGGGGCCAGGATCATGAATATATATTCTCGGGAAGCACACAAAATTATTTCCCTCCAAATACCCAAATTTCCCTCCAAATATCCAAATTTCCCTCCATATACCCAAATTTCCCTCCAATACCCAAATTTCCCTCCAAATACCCAAAGTTCCCGGGAAGGAGCTTCCCGAATTCCACATTTTTTCCAGGCCTGGATATAGGGCCATATTCTTGTAAGTATTTAAACGTGGTTTTAAGCTAAACATGCTTTTTAACTTTGACTTTAAACACATCGTTTAACTAAATGCAATTCTCAACAATTTGTTTAGCTTAAGCTAAGCATGCATCTAATTCCCTGAAAAGTGTCTAACTTTAAATATAAGTAGGCCTATGTGGTAATTTAACTCACGTCACAATAAATTGAATACGTGTATACAGTGAATGCACAACCACTTCGAGGACGAGATTTGCAGAGTTTAAAATTGAGTTTTAAATCACCATTTAAAAGATAAATGCGTGTTTAATTCAGACCGTTAGTTAGTCACTAGGTTTCAGCTAAAATCGTGTTTAGTACAAGAATACGACCCAATGACCTCACTGAACTTTCATCACTTAATGAGTAATGACACTGAAGAGCAAATTCTGGACGCAGTATTTAAACTTTACTGTAGGTCAATCCGAGAGCGCAAGAATTTATGCTTTTACACAAACGTATACTATATACTCAATGAATTAATACCACTTAATGTACTTATAGGGGGACAACCTTCTTACTATGTTTTGCACTAGATCGGCCAAAGGCCCCAGTTTTGACAGCTCACAATTTGATTTGATTACATTTTGGTCCTATGACCCTGCATAACCCCAAAAGCCTCTATTAGCTTATTTCCATTGGGGTCCGTTAGATGTGTGAACAGATACAGACCGGAATGATCCCCTACTCTTTACGAAAGAGTCTGTAACCTTTCAACATGCTCAGGTATTGCTCTTCCGATGCACGGGACCACCATTTCTATGCGACTTCCAAACCACATGTTTTTTGCTGCCATTAGGAAATCGTCAAAATCACTTCGCTTCATTTACCTGGCTGCCGATACGGCGCACAATGTATCAGCGCTTAGATTGTAATATAACAACATCGTATAGAGACTAACTAAAAACCTGCCATGCATCTTCAACAGTAGGCCAACCTTGTGCTACACATAATTTTAACAAGTTTACTGTGTTTCTAATACACAAAAAGCTAACTAATTCTAGTCGAATACAATGTTGGCTCAGCATAATTTTATCATTTTATAGCAGGAGTGTATGATAGATAATTGATTCGCCATCAGTGCATTTCGTGCTTGATAATCTCTCTCGTTCTTCCATTTGTACACCGCCCTTTCGCGCCTGCCGGTGCTTGTTTATTGCGCATGCCGGCGCACGAATGGAAGGCCTCAATCATTATCAAGCATGAATGCACGGTGGCTTATCAGTTATTGTAATCAAAGATGCATTTCCCAATCTGCTTATGATTGTAGACTGTTGATTAAAAGTTGTCCAGGTTTGTTGCGATTGGTAAGATTTTGACATATTGATCGCTATTTGTTAGCTTGTTAGCTAGGCAGCGTTATGTCCATTACAGAGAAGTTCTGACAATCTTAATATAAGGTTGTCCAGCAGTTGGTTCTGGGTGTCCACGATAAACTGACAAGCATTAAGTAAAAAAACCCAAACTGGCAGCATGTGTATTACAGTTAATTACATTATTATTATGAATTGTCACGCCCTTTGAAATTGTCCATGGAGACGCCCATACCAGTAAACTTGTAGAGGACCATCATAGCTTTACTGCAAATTATTCTGTTAGAAAAATGGAGAGAAAGAGAGATCAGAGTTATTTATGTGTTAATTGTAAACTACGTCTAATACCAATATGTGACGTGATCAAGCCAAATGAGTTACATGTCGGCAGGTTTCAAAGTTGATATTTGTTCATCATTTAAAAGCAGATGGAAAATGCTACAGTACGGTCCAAACTCGACTAAAATTGAATTTCTAGTCTTTTAGTTACAAAAGATTTACGAACTGAGAAAACAAAGTAAAACATAAGAATTTGTGATTTCATTTTGCCTGTAACTCAAAATCAATATTCCCGACATCCGACTCATACTCATTCTGGTTGATCGCGTCACATTTACAATACTCATAAAGTAACTTACCCGGTAATAAATATGTTCATGACAATGTTCATAAAATTGAAAGTTCGTCTTTATAAAAAACTCCAAACTGAGATATCGTCCTTTAAAGATGTACTTACAATGTACTTTAAAAAAAATGATTGGTTTGATTTTTTAATCTGAAACTTTCAATAATGTTATAAACACTCCGAAGATTAATTATTTACAAGAACTCAAATTCCCAAAAAATCACCCCCAATTAAGTTTGGAGCTATTTCTCAGTTTGGAGCTCTGCCCAATTCCGTCTGGTTTCGGTAGAACATGTCACATATGAGCATATTTGTTCCTGGTAAGTTGCTTTTTTTTAGCACTGTATACTTTTAATTTGATGAAGGAGAATGAGGATGATGGATTGTATAAAAGCATGAAATGTTCATCGGAAGTAATGCAATACTTTCGATTAAGTTTCATTCTCAAAAAATCTTCACAGCCGTATATATTTCAACATCAAAATTGGCCGAATTGCATCAATACGCAACCACCAAATTTGCTCAATATTAATCTCAGGAAAATAGAAAAAATACTTATTTAAACCATTGTTTGGTTGCCCATTACTGCTTGCTTCAAATTAATAAATTAACAAAAAAGAGTTGTTGTTTTTGTACATTTAGACATTTTATGTCTGTCCGCCCACTCATTGGACAGTTTTGGACGACAGCCACAGTGTCTGTATGAATAATAGAACATTTATATTGAGAAACAAACTCAAAAAGCTATATAAGTGTTTACTTGTGCACAAACTCTATGCAAACATAGCTTTTTATCAAAAGTCCACAAATGGCACAGACTGGCCAAAAGTCCATGTATGCTAGTTATCACATATGTGATGCGATCTGTGAAAACCCGGCACATGGTGGCATTTTTCATATTGGAGATATTTATATCATAAGGAAGCTTAAACTGAGCTGATTACAGAACTGTTTCGATAATTTTTCTACGATCACTACAAAAAAAGTTATGAGTGAATGATGATTGGGATGTCATAAAAAGCTACAAAACAAGAAATCATGAAAACGGGCCAAAAAAGAGACATAGTTCAACAGAATAACATTATAAAGTTAATTAGGAAAATGTAAGATTTTGAAGGTGAAATTTCATAAAAGATGATGACACAAAATATTGGACATTAATTTTCTAAATATAATCTTTAAAAAAAAATTTAAAATTTTTTTTATTTTTTTATTTTTACATTTGACCCATAATCCCTAGTTCACATTTTGCGCCATCCGACGGGTTTTCAAAGATCGCATCACATATTATTTCTGAGGAGGTAAAATCCCAACTGATACATATCATTTATTGTGCTTCAGGGGGAAGGAAATGTATACTTTCAACAGAATTGGAACGGGGGCTATTTCTATTCAAAGAATACGAATGGCATTTATTGGGTGATTGTAAATAATTGTGAGAGAATGAGCGATGGAATGTACCATGTGACCGATCAAATTTCATCATTTTGTTATTATAACACTATAATGTAAAATGTTTAAAGATAATATATGTGGGGGACGACCGATGGAATGCACCAGTGACCAATCAGATCCCATCATTTTGTTATTAAGACTTTGCAAATGATTTTTTAAAGATAATATTTGTGAGAGGATGAGGGATGGAATGTACAAGCGACAGATCAAATGTCATCATTTCATTATTAACACTTGTAAACGATTTTAAAATTTAAGATAATATTTGTGAGAAGATAGAGCGATGGAACGTACCAGTGACCAATCAATATCCATCATTTCGTTACTTAGTAATCATTTCTATGAGACGAGAGTGATGGAATGTACCAGTTAACCTATCAAATTCTATTATTTTCTTCAAACACTTTGTAAACAATTTCTTTAAGATAATATTTGTTAGATTACGAGCCATGGAATATAGCAGTGTGAAAGCCCAAGGTAGGACCAAGGTGGAGTAGGGGTTGAGTGTTGGCCTCCTACTTATAGGACTCATTCCCAAGACAAAATGTGAATAAACCTGTAACAAAAATACCACTTTATATTTTGAATTTGAAAAAATAAATACAAGCATGAATATGCAATGTGAGCCTTAATAAGGGATTAAATCATGTTTCAGCATTGTGCATCACCAATCGACAACGGTGTTCGCTCGTCTGCGTGGTTTATTTCACTTGGGCAACACCCAAGTGAAATAAACATGTGTGACTGCGAGTTGTCGATTGGTGATGCACATACGCTGATACATGATTTAATCCTGTTCAACAACGACTAGGGATTTGAACGCCATTTCATAAAAAGTCAATGCAAATAAGAACATTATTTTAATGCAGGCCTACTTCATTATTAACAATTTCATTCAATTATCAAAAAACTGAAATGACCAAACTATTAACCTATAATTAAGTTCCTGTAAGTTTCAAAACTTGATGAAAACAGTTGGCATGGTCATTCCAAAAACAACACACATTGCGACTGCGATCGAGTATCGTGTGAATACAGTACCACGTGGTGCCGATCGATCGGCGCTATGGTTGCCCATAGCAGCGTTGTTTAACTCAAATCGACAACGCTTTGCTACTGTACTTAAGGTATGGGGGACATTATAATATTGCTTCTACTTTTTCTGTATTAAAGTTATCCATGCAATCATTGAGTCTGTTCATCACACGGCGTAGTGCCAACATGGCTATGGTGGGCATATTACTTTCTGTCAAAAAATGATGAAGCATGAATAATGTAAATTGAGAGCTGTGTTTAAAAATTGCGATGACATAGCTATAAAAGAAAAGTAATATCTGAATACTTGTCATCATCTTATTCTCATTTCTGGCTATCTCTGCCTGCAAAATTATCCATGCAATCATTGAGTCCGGTCACACGTCGTAGTGCCAACATGCCTTTGGTGGGCATGCCCCTGTTGGTTGTTAATTATTGCAATACAAAATGGTAGACAATAATGATCACTATATTCGGATTTATAATTGAACGAACACTTTGAAGCAGCGTATTGCGTACATTACGTGAAGGGCGCGTAGCCGTAAGCGTGATCATTTCGGGCGCGATCATCTTTGTGCTGCGTGCGTGTTGTTCGTTCAATTATTTATTTGACTATAACCATAAACTTACAAGGTTACACATTGTGCAAAAGTACCTTACAGACATAGCATACATCAGTTTATAATTACAAATGGCAACTTGTGGCAGGAACACAAATACATTGCCCTGATGCAACGGCGACGCCAGCGTTAGAAATAAATTGGTTATCCAGCACATATTTTAGTTATCAGCCACAATATTTGGTTATCCACATTTTTCCCTTTCTTCCCTATTCAAAGAAGTCATATTTTAATCGACTCTTCAAATATGGGGATGAATACACATTTTCGAGGGTGACGCTGAAATTTGAAAAATATACCTGCAGCCTCTTCAGTTCTGCTAGCCTCTTTACTGAATTTATGAGCTTATTAATGCAAATTTCACTAAATTCATCTAAAGTCAATTATCTAGGAGCGTTTTTTATGTTGTTGGCTTTTTGAAGACCACAATATTCCCATGCATAACCATTGGGCAGTTTTACTTAATCCATGCTGAAGGGCCAGAAAAACACAGCAACAAGCGATGGTATGCTGTTTAGATTTCACAACACCTGTGCATGAATGTTTACACAAAGATTGATCAATTGGGAATTTGAACTATGGCCGAACGATTTCTTTCACCACTTGGGACATGGTGTACCAATGCTGTGGTATTGACGCATGCAAGCATATAAATATATTTTATATTTTATGCCACAATACCCGATTAAAGGTGTATGTTTCGATCACGTTTTTTTTGGCTATAATTTTTTTTTTCACATCAAGATATTTTTATATCAGAAGAAGCCCCATATTTTTCTCATTATGTCTGTACAATCTTAGGAGCCAGAAATGTTCCATTTAGAAATTATATAGGCTAAAATGTGGTGAATTACTGCCAAAGGTGGTTAACCATGCTAGTTTATGTACTACTCAATGGGCACATATCTTGTGACCTTGTGCTTCTAAAAAAGAACCATTGGAGTTATGCAACTCAAACTTTGGAATGCGACAATTTTAAGGATGACCTTTCATGTAAATAAGAAAACATCAAGTTGAAAATCGGGCTAGCAATCAGAACATCTACCTTTAAATTCAAAATCAATTACCACCCTAGTATGTATCTTGCATTAAGTTTATGAATCTCGTATTATAGTTGATATTTGCCAGGTTTCTCTTGATCTATGTTAACCCTAACCCGGCGGCGTGTTTCTTAAAATTAAATCAGGGGAGAAAAACGGGTATCAAATTTGTTTTGGGGGGAAACGGGTACTGCCAGCGCTGGGAATCGAACCCCAGGTAGATTGGGTGGCAGTCCGACGCTTATCCAACTGAGCTAAGAGGGCAAGCTTGCTGCGCATATGATAGCCCATCTGGGCTTGGTCGTAGATAGATTGGGGAACCATGTGTTACCGGCACATAGTATTTTGGCGCATTCAAGCCTGCGTGGGTTATAAGTAAACATTTTACTTACGGTTTGACCCAAAGAAGAAGTTTCATTGTTTTGGGTAGCACTACCATCTCTGTGTTGGTTAACGTGGCTTCCACTATGTTGTCTACGACATATTCCGGTTCTAAGATCGGTAGAATCCAAGGTTGCCTGAAATATTAGCAAACAAATATGATAGAATTGTAATACTTCATACGTATTTTACAAAATACCTATATACCTCATATAGGGTACAGCAGGGCATCAGGAACCACGGGACATTATAAAAAAAACAGTCAATAAATAAGCAATCATTATGCAAATGAGGTGACCCTGACCTCATATAGCAAGTACTTAGTGCTTCCCCCATTACAAATCGATCAGTCTGATCAAAAATCATAATTCGTACAAGCGAACTATGCACACGTCTCGTTACTACTGCATTGTGCAAATACGCAATGTGTTTGCGGCATTAGGCGAACTTGTTTTGGTGATCAAACTTGATTCACATTATATGTGGTGTGACTTATGTGTGACTAACGTTGTTTACCTGCGCTTATTTGTGCATACCAGTATAAATTAAAAGGATGGCCTTTGATGGGTCGCACGTTTTGCATATATTCATGAGCAGGGTTATAGCTAGGCCAGATTGAGTGCCGGCTAATTTTACTGATGGCGAACGGGAGTAAGTGTAGCGAATGAAGTGCCGTGGATCATGGCATGGGATCCAGAGGCCTTCTTAATGGTTTTTTAGGTTTTTTAATGTACTCTGAGGGTTCCTGCCACACAATTTCTTGTTTTATGAGGCAGTTTAATGATTCTATCCACAATTGTTTTTTTCTTCAAAATTTCAACCAAAAAAATTTAATTTTTTCTTCTTTTTTTCCCCCCCCCCCCCTTTTTTAAAGAGTGCCAGATGCTGGGCACAACTTCCGAATGGCCCTGTCGGGCATAGCTACAACACTGTTCATGAGGTTAGAATTTACAAACCTTGTTTGGACTCCTTCAAACATGCCTGTGTTGATGTAGAACGGACATATCACTGTGGTCTTCACCCCACTCTTATCACTTTCCATCATTTCAAATTTGAGAGACTCGTCGATGCCCACAGCTGCAAACTTGCTGGCGCAGTATTCCACCAGACCTTTGCTTCCAAAATGGCCAGCCAGACTGGCTACCGTGACGATGTGTCCATGGTTTCGTTCAAGCATTTTGGGAAGGAAGGCTTTGAGGGTCTGGAAAGAAAATACATGTATACTAGAAATATAATATTTATACTCTTAATGTTATAAACACATTTATTTAGCATTTACTGAATGTCCTAAATCATCATAATAGTAAAACGGTCAGTCCGAAGTCGCAGATACTGATTTTGTGATAAATTATGGGAAAATGTTTGCATTTTATATACATGCCTGAAAGAAATCTCAAATTTTTAATTATTTTAAAATTTATTTTTTAATTTTCAAAAAGAATCCAAAAAACCACGCCGTCTTACATGTAGTGTCAACACAAATTGTGACCAGTCACGTCAACAAGGACATGTTGTCAGCAAACACAGTTTTGAGGTAAAGGCCAATATATTTGGTGAAATATAAAGAAAATAATAGAAACAAACACGCTTCTTCAATTAAATCATATCTTGTGATTACAAAGTCTGATTACCTTCAACTTGGTATCATTTCAAAGCTTTCAAGTCATACCAATAACTGATATTTGACTCGAACCCCCAACATGTCCATTTTGATGTGACAGGTCACAAATGGTTCCAGCTTATCGGGGGTTTTTGCCGGTGGAAAGCAGAAGTAGGCATGATCACGCTAGTCAACCTTTCACTGGCATTTTACTGGCAGTGATGGCAAATGAGGTCATCAGCAGCCTGTTAATGCCCACTGACCGCAATCTGCTGGCAATAAAAACTCACTGCTCTAAAAAAAAAAAATTAACAGACAGCTTTGGGGATATCAACGTTAAAAAAAAATCATATTGCGTAACAAAAAACATGCTGTTATACTTATAGTTGAAGCAGTTCCAAATTGGCGCGAAATTTCAATTTTTATCTCTTCGCGCGCAAAAGAAATCCAAGTATATGCATGTCATTAGGCAAAAAAAAAAAGTTGTTTGTTTGTCCACGTCCGACCGACTGTGTACCTAGGTGCCGACCGTATTACTTTTTATTTTCGATAATTTTTTTAAAACAAATTTTTAAGCAATTTGAATGGCCAAACGGACCGTTTTATTCCTTATTTCGTATGATATCGTCAATCTGGTATTTGCAACACCATCCCCAATTCGCAATCCCGTGTAACATGATGTTTCCTGCATGAACTTGGCACCCGCGGCCCGCGGGGACTATTAAAGGGACTAAATGAAAATCAGTGATCGCACGTGCAAGTGATGTCATTTTTATACTAAAAACGCAGTGTGAGAAAATATGAAAAATCTAGTTACGGTTAATATTTGTTCCCAAAATGTTGCTCAACGGCATGAATATTAATTTCAACATAGTATATAACAATTTTTTTGGGTAGTTAGTACGGGGAAATAGGTTTAGCAATACTTTCATGTATATATTTCTAGCAAAACTTCAACACAACGTTATTTCACATTGTGTAACATTCAGTCACAATGGCGGCGTTCTACGGTATCTGCGCGCAATGCAAACTCAGTACAAAAATAATATTTGATCGAGTTTGTAGTGTTGCAACCAATGCGACAGTATTGGAACTTTAAATTGACAATCTGCCCCAGCAGGAGAAAGAGATCAAAATCAGCAGTGTGAAGAGTAAAGCAACTAAAATGTCGCAAACTTATGACAAGTGAGGTGTTTTGGTGTGTGTTTGGACTTTAATTCACAGTATACATGCCGAATTTATATTCCCAAATACAATATCCGTATTAAAAAATATTAAAATTTTTTTTAAAAATCCGACCTACCGACCCTACCTTTTGAGGACCCTCTATGGACAAACAAACACCTTTTTTTTTTTTGCCTTATGGCCAAACGCACAGACAAGTCATACAAATGATGCATTACTGCACTTATTGCTGCCATCATGCGCACCTGTGTCTTTATGTATTCATTCGCTGCTCCAAGGCCCGGGGGGGGGGGGTCTCGGATTTGGTTTGGTCGGGGGTGTGCCGCTGGAGATTCAACAAAACCCCTACCCATTTTTAGGGGTGATTTTGGAAAAATCCGTGCCCATTTTTAGGGGTTTTGCTTCATTTTAGACCAAATTATCGGGAAAATCGACCCAATTTTTGCAAATTTTCGCGAAATTGTAAATAGACACATTTGTAAAACGTGACCCCAATATTAGGGATTTCCAGCACAAAATCATACCCCATGTTTTGGGATTTTGTGCCAAAAAAGCTCCAAGGAGGCTTCGCCAATTTGGGGCTTATCAAACTATAGCTATATACAGCTTCCCAGCATGCAATGCTTAATACCCAGAAGTGTGCATTGACATTGACATCCATGGTCCTCTTGATGAGATTATCCGGGCATTCGAGCAGCGTCTTTCCTGTCACCACGCCGGCGTTGTTGATCAGGATAGTCACATCTCCTACATCCGACTTGACTTTTTCACCAGCTGTCTTGACTTCTTCACTGTTACTGCAGTTGACCACGTAGGCGTGGGCAGCGCCACCAATAGCTTTTACCTGTCAAGGACATGAAAATGGCAAAATTAATCAATGACTTTTTCTTTCTTCAATTGAAAACAGACTATTCACAGGCATAGTTGCAAGAAAAGATAGGTATGTTTGTCTCTTAAAATAGACAAATGAATAGCACTTCTGCGATATTTTACAGTTCTTCATCCGTTTCCGTCATACTAAAAAAAAGTTCGGTTTTCACTGCATCACCAGAAAAGTACAACCATTCTCAGATCAATTTAAAATGAATTTGTAGCTGGGAATATTTCATAAGACTGGCATATACAATAACAGAGTTATGAGGTAGGAGGTAGAACTTATTGAATGACCCTCATATAAAGGCCATACTAATATAATAGTCCAGGGGCACTTCCATATAGTTAATGCTGTTAAAACTTTAAGAATCTTTTCAGCCTTGATCTCAGTCTCACCCAATGATCCATTTTTCACTTTCATAAAAAAACACCCTTTTGGAATGTTAACCATGTCCCATATAAAGATCCCTATCAGTATCAACAGGTTTTAAAAAATGAAGAAATTCACCTACCCCAAAGACCCCTTCTTTTTTTGAAAATATTGCAAAATTTTCCCTCAAAGAATTATTTTAATTTTTTTTTCTTGAAAATCTTTTGCATGTTTTATGTTACCAAATGCTTCAGGCTGTCTACTTACCAGTCTTATACAGTTACACCCATTTATAATATCATTTATTTTATCTTTGTCAAAATTCAGTTGACAATAAATACATTCAGACTGATAATGGGTTCGATCATGATTTTAGGAATAATTTAGATACCTTTTTCGATCCATTGTGTTTGAGCTCTGTAGCTTTTGAGGTCATCACGACCTCTTCATTGATGGCCTCGAAAGCTACGGAGCTCAAACACAATGGTTTGAAAAAGGTATCTAAATTATTCCTAAATACATTTTGTCAGTCGTTCTATTCAACGCTTCGACATAAACCACTCAGAATTTGCCTAACTTTCTTACTGCTTGTTTATTTTTCCTACACAAGGCATGAAGGAACACTTCAAAGGTTTATTTTTTGTATGTTTTTGTACAATTATCATTGATTTCTATGGCTTTAATACTTATAGATCTGAATGTAACAGATTATTCCTAGAATTTCTTTTGCATGGAATAAAACAGGGCTATATCTTGCTAGACGTCCCGTATGGAATAAACCGTGTACTCCTACAACACATTTTAATTGTTATGAGCATCCGCACATCAGTTACGGGACGTCTAGCAAGACATTGCAAAAGAACAGTATGCGATGTTTGTATTACGCATTGCAGTATACCTTTGAAAAATTGATCACCTACTTGTTTAGCTGTTTCCTCGTTGCCCTCCTTGTTGACATCCCATAATACTAGCGTTGCCCCCAGCTCTGCAAATCGCAGCGACATCAATCTGCCCAGTCCGCTCCCCGACCCGGTGATAAGGACGATTTCTCCCGACACATCTTTATGAGGTAGCATGTTGTATGGGATCAGGGACCAGAATACCCCTTCAATACTGTATATAAGAGCCTGAAAAGAAGAGAGGATAATGTACATTGATAATAATATACTGAACTACAAAAGAGCTACTTACAGGGCTCCAAATATGCAGGAGCCGAGAGATTTTTGCATACTGGATAGCATGAAAAGATTCCTCGTTGACCTACTTTTTTTTGGCCCACATATCGCATAGCTATTTTCCCAAATGTAAGTGAGACCGGCCTTTTGGGGGGGAGGGGCTTAATGAACATTATTTGTACACATTTACGCTTTATACCATTTACTATTAGCACTTTATACTAAATATATGTCAATAGTTAAAACAATATTTCTTGACTAGGTCAAACTGGAGTGAATTCAATTAATAAAGACCTTAAAAATACACGGTCTTGAGCCTGGTCCCTCTTCGCTACCACGACACAATCACAATTTTGCGATGGTTCTCATCGCGAAGCATTCTCAAAAATTGAAAAAAGCTATCTACAGTTAAATCAGTTCCAAATTGGCAAACATTGCTACAGAGCAGTGAATTTATACAAAATAGCATTTATAAGTGTAAATTGCATCGCATGTGACCACGGTTATGACCAGCGTGAGTTTATAAGTGCCAAATGGCAGGGAGTTCAGAGCCCGCATAAGTGACACAAAACTTACTCATGGCACAAAAAAGACAAAATGACCCTTGTGACAAAGGCCATTGTGACATAAGAATGTATTAGTGCCGGTTGGGCTTCTCTCTAGTGCCGAGTAAAGCCGTCCAGTACCGACCGGCACAGTCATAACCCTATATGTGACGTGTGCATTATGGTGCATCCAAAAATCACATACTTTCATTTGTGCACAGAGAGATCAAAAATGCACATTATTTTCCCAATTTGAAACTGACTGATCCCTGGCCCACATGTTTTCAATTTGTATCAGTCCCCCCCCCCCCCCCCCCCCCATGTGCTTTATGGTCCAAATAGCTATGTACATTACGATTACGATGTGTTTCTTTGGCAAATAAGATGGGTAAAAGGTTGTTTGTAAAAAACGTGATAAGGCAACGAAAAAAGAAACCCTGTTCTACGGGCCATTTTTTTGGAAATCAGTGGGAAAAAAATTCATGTGCAAATGAATACCGACTCAATTCAAAGAATTTGTTTGGTATTTCAAATAATGGCAACATTTTTTTGAGCATTTATCAATTGTTTACGTTCATTTTGTAGGGAAAAAAGGGGGAAAGGCATGACCAACCCAACCTGAGACGTTCGTTTGCCCGTAAAACATGGTTGTTGTTTTTTGCGGCCTAAAGGTCAAAGTTTTGATTTTGGGTCATTGCATGGATTATTTGCATGTATTTGTTTGCCCATGGATGGATCCTAGCATGAGCCACACACTCCAGTGAATCCCCACACACAGGAAACGTGTCAACCAATTACCCGCGTAAACATGCATTGTTAGCATGCAGCTAACATGGGCCACGCACTCACACACAGGAAACATGTAAGCCAATTACCCCTGTAAACATGCATTGTTAGCATGCAGCATTAGTGTTTACTCTAATAAGCCGCTGCCTTACATGGATTGTGGGCAAACTGATAACCCAGATTTTTCAGAACCCTTTCGCAACTTTCAAAGTCTATCTCAACTCAAAGATTACTGAACCAATACTAGGCATGTTTGTACTTATTTCAATGCGTTTCTCATGGTTCTTCCAAATATAGAGATGAAATTAAATAATTTTGACATTTTTGAAACATTTTGTGACATTTTGGAACTGTCGTCTGCATACCCCCTGCAGCGTGGAAAGCGTTAAAATCTCCAAAAGGATCAGCATCTCTTCTGCATCCGTGACAAGGATTCTAAAGGTGTTGCTCATAATCACGCACAATATTTACATTACTTTTTCTTTTCATTTGAAAGTTTTAATAAACATCTGTTCACCACCTACCAAAAATATTGTCCATATTGTCATAACAATAGTGTGTAGTACTAACAAAATGTCTGCCATGATTGCACCTGTAAAAAGATAGGAGATTATGACACTCATATCATACATACAATATTTGAAGTCACATATCATTCGCTCACGCAACACAGCTTGCTAATCTTTATTCGGGTGGGGGGCGTATTATAAACTTGTCAACAATCTTTTCAGGTCCGTAACCAGGATTGGGAGAGAGGCAGATTTTTGATAAAGTGGACCTTTTTACCAAAAATTCTACATTTTTCAACCAAAAAGCGTTAAAAAAACCCTTTTCAAATGGTCGTTATGCTCACAAACAACATTTGTGGGGACTTTTGGAGACATTTTGGGATATGGAGTCACCTTCCACCCACCCTGGTTATGGGCCTGAATGTTTTCATTTGTTTGCTATCACAGTTAAAGGGGAGCACGATCAAACATGCAGAGCGAGTCAAAGTCAAAAAGAAGTTAACCATGGATGAATATTTATTTCCAAGAAGACCAAACAAATTTGATAAACCAATGAAGCATGTATTCAAAGAGTATTTTCTTCTTGCTGAAAAATCTGAAATGGTAGACAAGTGGCAACTCATTCACATAAAGATGGGTCATTATAAATCATGAAACAACACCTACTTAACTCTGCATAATTTAAGTTGGTGCGGGAGGAAGATGTCCATTTTTACTCTGGGGATTGTTCAAGTCCATGTATTGCGCGCATAACTAACACATGATGGCGTTTATCCCCTGCATGATCAAAGATAACTCCCAGGGTGCTCAGTGCTCATTACAAGAGGGGTATCAGGCGTGTCCAAAAATATCACACAACTTTTCAAGCTGGGGCATGTTATTTACGTAAGTAAATAACGTGAATAGGGTATCAAAACAAGCAAAATTAAGAAAAAGGGTATACTTTTCACATCATTGGCTTACATCATGAGGATTATAAATAGCCATGATATAGGGGCGAGATATATTTCTCAATTTGTATCCGTCGCAATTTGTATCCGTTAGAAAATTTGTCACTCGGTCAATTCAAAATCCTATATTTCCACTGAATCATAATTAGTATTATAAATTGTATCTATATTTAAACACTGTAACATTTGTTATCTGTATGTATTTATGTATCGAAATGAGGGCCTGCTTGGAAAGCAGTGCAAGTCACTGAAGCATATTACCCTCAATAAAGAAAGCATAAATAAAAAATAAAAAATAAAGTGATCTGATAAATCAGCTTGGCATTTGTTTCATATACTTTTAGCTTAGGGAAGTAAAAAAGGATTCAAAATGTTTCATACTCGGTAAGAGGTTTAAAAAACTATATATACAAATTACTTGCTTAGGGTGTCCAAATATTTTGAATACTTGTTTAGGGTATTGGAAATACTGATAATACTTGCTTAGGGTATGTGCAATACTGTGGCATACTTGTTTGGGGGTGCTTTTTCACATTAACGCAATTACTTATTTAGAGTACTTTTTGAAAGTCCTTGGACTCCGCCTGATACCCACATTGTAATGACCACTGGGCACCCTGGGAGATAACTATCAAACCATGTCATCCAAATGCTACATCTTTGGCTACATGACATGCTGACCATACATCGTTCAACTAGAGATGACGCAACGTATAATTTAAGGAGGGTCGCTTGGCCCATCATGAAATGCATGCAAATGCAATTTTCACAAGAGTACCGCAATCATGTTACCAGCTAATGTCACTTATCTCTGGGAATAAACAATTTGAACTAAAAACGGTGATCAAAATAAAAAGTAGCAATTTTTTAGTGGTTATTACCTTCGATACGACTTGTAATAACCACATATTAATCTTATACATGAAGTGTTTCATCATTCCTACCTCGATTCAGGCCTGGTGTGTATGTATAACAATTGTAAAGCACAAAGTCCAGTCAGCCAATTGTCTTCCACTGATTCTATTATGAGACTATTAATTAGTATACCTATAAATGAAGAAAAATAGAAACTATGTTAATGGATGCATTGGAATGAGCAGCTGTGTTAAAATGGATAAACAGGGGTTAGGCCAACATTTTTTTTTGGGTTGGATTGTCCATAGATCACTTTTAAAAGTTAGGTAGTCGGTCGGGAAAAGTGTTTTTGTTTTTGGTTTTTTGCCCTTTTTCAGGTACCAAAAGTAAAATGAGATGTACTTGTTGTGGTAACCAAAACGGGGGAACAACATTTATAATATTTTGATGAGTATTTCAATTTTCTCAACTAATATTTGTAAAAAAAATGACATTTTCAACAACAATTTTTTTTTTTTTTTTTTTAATATTTAATTTTCACAAAAAAAATTGGGTTGGAATGATTTAGAGGGTCGGGCGGACGAGGACAATCAAACTCTTTTTTTTGCCTTACTGAACAGACTGACACTTTCTGCCGCCCTCATACGTCGCTATCTTAGACCTGATGTACTAATATATTAGTACATTAGCGCCAGCGACCGTTCAGTAAAATTGAAGACTGGGGGATGTAGTCTAGTCACATTCTGGTTTTATTTACAAATTGGCGAGGGAACGCATTCGAGCTTTTCAAGAAACCCATAACTTCCATCTTTGGATATTTATTGGAACACAAGTGGCTACTTGAATTTTCATTTTTATAAATTTATTCCTTTTATATTTATCCATTATTTTGGCTAAATGTACAGCAAATTTTGAACCAATTAATCAAAATTGAACTAAATTCAATAATAAAATCAAAACCTACATGTATTACGCAATTTTGTTTTGATCGGGACCTACTAAATAAAAAGGATTGTTAGTCTAGTGTAGCAATAAAAAAAACATATGATCAAACAAGTCTTAGATAACCAAACAAAGGAAAGAAATGTTCCCCTTTGGCACTGAAACAATACATCCATAAAATTAATAGCACATTTTTTCTTTTTTTGAACCACTCTTAATTCTATGTGTTTTGAACAAAGTAAAAAGAATAAGTCTGAACAAACGTTAATAGATTTATTTAGTAAAATCTGCTTATAAAAAGTAAATGCATTTTTTTAATCGTATCTATAATGGGTGCAGAAGCCTGTCTGATGAGACTCAACAGTGTGGCAGTGAAACATCCTTACTTTGCAACATAAAAAGTAAATTTCTGATGAAGCTACACAGTGTAGCAATTAAAAATACTTTGTAACATAAAAGAGAAAACATAAAGGCAATGTCTCAAGCAATCCAGATTAACCTATTTAAAGGCATATTACATGTATGTGATCTTTTCCAAGTGGCGCCCTCTATTCATGATTTTTTTTAGAAAGTAGATTTTCTTGCAGATTTACATGTACATTTCTGATCATAAATCATAAGTATATTCCGAGTTAGAGCGTTACGATTCCTAATTACTTCAAAATCATGGTTTTAGAATTACATTTGGAGTGAAAATAAACTGTCCTGCTAGCAGGACAGTTTATTTTTTCTCTAAAAACAATGATTTGAAGTAATTAGAAATCGTATCGCTCTGTAACTCAGAATATATTTATGATACATGATCAGAAATGTAAATCTGCAAGAAAATCATGAAAAGAAGGCGCCCCTGGAAAAGATCACATAATATGCCTTTAAAGATAGAATTAGTTCTGTGCTGCTATCTGCAACTAAAGGGAGGAGCGAGCACTAGTATACCCGCTGAAGATAGGGTAATGCCCACTAAGGCCTAAAAAAAAAAAGTTTGATTGGCGTAACCCAACCGACCCTAAATACATCGCCGACCCTGAATATTTTTTATTATTTTGAGGGGGGAAAAAACAAAAAACACACCAAAAAACAAAAAAAACTGAAATCTGACGTTTGTTATTGTTTAAAACTTCAGAAACTTGTACTCATAGAGTCTGTTGGTTTCTATAAATATAAATAAAAATGCTTAAAGAAAAGGGAATTTTTGCCGTCTCTTCATTTGTGTGTACTGCTGTCTTTTAAGTGTTCAAAAGTAGATGATTTAAAATTAAAAAAATTATTAAAAAAAAAAAAAATCCCGACCGACCTACCCTATTTGTTTTGGTCATGTTATGCCAATCAAACCTTCTTTTTTTTTTAGGCCTAAGTTTGATGCCTGAAGGCAAGGGATCTGGCCCCTTAAAGGTATATTATGTGATCTTTCCAGGGAACGCCCTCAACATCGAAAAAAAAATAGAAAGCAGATTTACATTTCTGATCATAAATCATGTATACATTCCAAGTTACAGGGCGATACGATTCTTAACTACTTCAAAATCATGGTTTTAGAGTGAAAATAAACTGTCGGAATCCCGACAGTTTATATTTTTCACTCTAAATTCACTCTAAAACCATGATTTTGAGGTAATTAGGAATCGTATCGCTCTGTAACTTGGAATGTATGTATGATTTACGATCGGAAATGTAAATCTGCAAGAAAATCTACTTTCTAAAGAAAATCATGAATAGAGGGCGCTCTCTGGAAAAGATCACATAATATGCCTTTAACTGCCTGCGTTACAATTCCAATGCAGAGTCAATGCAAGTAACAGTGCCTATTGGAATATATAGCTCATAATACAACTTGGACAATTAGGCAGGCGCAAATCCAGTGCTAATTGAATTCAAAGATAAATATATAAAGTTTTTCTTACGCTTTACAAGATATAAATATATACAGTTTTTCTTACGCTTTACAAGATATCTTCAACTGGCGGCAGATATTACACACACACACACACAAATGTATCCAGGTTGCAAGAGTCATGCACATGTGTAGTCCTATACAGTGAGTGATATATTACCCTGGTTAAGGTCTAACACACTACTTTAAAAATAAAGATATGACACTAATTAGTCTATAGAATGCAGACCTGTCCACGTCATAAAATTGATGGTTATCTTTAAGTGATTCATAGCATTTCATTATCAATATAAACTATTGACACAGCTATAGATATGTATTTAACAGGTACATAAAACAATAAATCGCCAGCTCTGGCATTGGTTTCAGGTTAAATGCATACAATGTAAGGATTAAAAAAAGGTTATTTGTAGTGACGACCAGTTGCACAAAAAAATGACATGTTGTTGGCAAATTAACAGGTTTTGGCTTTTAATGTCAAAATTGCCAAAAAAATAGCATAATTTGGCCTGCACTTATAAGACATTTCAGGACAATTTTAAACTAATTTCACATGAAAAGTCATTATTTTTTATTAGTTTGGGGGAAATGGGTGTGCTTGATCTGACAGGGACTAATGGAGGGAGGGAGGCTGTCTAAATATATGGTAAGCCTAGTGTATATCAGGTGTATAGAAGGTTTCTGATTAAAAGTATTATTAAATGCTCCAAAACTGAATCTGAACGCTGCACAACTATTTTTTTATTTCCCCCTCTATTTCGGCATGTTGTGTTTATGGGTCAGAGTGTCTGGAAACCCTGTTGCGCCTAAAACGCATATTAAAGACATGATTCAGTAATAACGTTAGGAAGTGCCTATTTACCACGGTATTTAGCAGTTTTTCAACTCACCCCATACTATGACACTTGACATGGTCTTGTTTTATATGGATTATCTAAGTAACGATAACAAAATTTAGTAATTTTATGGGCGACATTGGTAAAGTTGTTTTTTGTTGAATACAAATTGTTTGTAAAATACACCTGTTTTTTGTTTAAAAAATGTTCCGACCAACCCCGTCTCTCCCCTACTTTAAACCTTATATAGAGACTATTTTGTGTTATCTTTTACTTTCAAAATTGAAACTTCTAAAGAAACTTCTATTATGATATTTGTTTCATTTTTTTTAATATTTAGATGTGCAGTTCAACTAAGGCAGCATTGCAGATTTTAGGTACATCTGAGGTATTACAATAAGGCCAACAACAACAAAATATGTGTTGTCCTCAAGTACTTGAAATTTAAAATCGGTCGGTCGGTCAGAATTAGGGTGTGTGTTTTTTCTTGGCTGAAAAATAAATGGTTTATGTTGAGACAGAATTGGTATGGGCCATAAGTCAATTGAACTATTAAAGGTAGATGACCCGATCACATTTTCGTAACACAGAATTATCTCAAACATACGGAGATTTTCATATCAAATGAAAGCTCGTATTTTTCTCATCATCATACTGAAATTTGACGGCCTAAATCGGTATAATTACGGAGAAATCGATGAAAGAACGTCGAATTACCGCGAATGGTGGTAACCACCGATATAGTTTGTGTACTACTCAATGGGTACAGTTCACAGCATCTTGTGCGTCTAAAATAAGAACCATTAGAGCTATGCAACTCAAACTTTGGAACACGACTTTTTTAAGGATGACCTTTCATGTAGAATAGAAAACTTCAAGTTGAAAATCGGAATGTGATCGGGTCATCTACCTTTAAGTTTCTAGTGTGATAATAGTCTAAAAAACATTTTTCAAGCTAAATTATTCATTTTAAGCAAGAAATAGTAACATTTAGACACTTTAAGATCAAAAAATGAAAAATGATGAAGAAACAAAATATTTGAAGAAAAAAAAACCCTTAGTTTTTGCGATTTTAGGGTCAGTCGCTGAGGGCAACACAACCTTCTTCTTTTTTTGGCCTAAGTCTGATATGCAACTTCAAAGTTTACTGATCACTCTTGTGTTTGGTGCTAGCATGATACACTCAATACCCATGTTTAAAGGTATATTGTGCAATCGTTTTCAACTCCCTCTATCTTGTATTTCATCCTACAAAATGCAACTTTTTTGTGAGTGAACTTATTTTATAAACATCAAATTTAAATATCTTGTAAGTTACAGAGCAATATGTTTCCTTATAACTTCAAAAAAATATTTTGAAATAAGTTGTCAGATAATCTAACAGTTTTGTTTTACGGAGTTTCATGGTTTGATAATGCGTTAATGCCATTTACAGTGTTTCCCACTACGATCACACCTGTACACTAATCAAATCTTTTTGTGGCCTGCAAGATGTCTCAAGAAAAAGGAAAAAATCAAACTAATTTACATCATCAAACAAAAAAGAAGCTAGCTGCTAAGCATTTATCGGCACAAATGATGGTCCTCAATGGGCATAGGTCTATTTTCCCCATTAATTGTAATCAGTACTGTATTGAAATTACATTTTTGTGAAGATAGATTATTAAGCACATACAAAAGACTTTCAAGCACATACTACTATTGCTTGAAAGTCTTTGGAATCAAAGGTTTGAAATCAACAGAAGCTCATTGCTAGAACATTTGGTTAGGTGCAGCCCAGTCAATTTTCACTCCTTACATGTATATCTGGCCCATTCATTCCAAAAGATTACCCACCCCCTGATTTAAATGAATACCGTAATTATCAATATTTAGTAGGGAATGCCTTATGATGAGCATTTAAGAAAATGTGTTGACAAATTCCCAAAATTGGAAGATTTCCTTTTATGATTTAGTAAAGTTCTGTAATTGGGTTTTCAGAAAATATGGCCCAAGATAGATTTATGAGTCCAGGGAAGTTTTTCCTGAATAAGTCAAACTTCCTTATAAGAGAGAAAAAAAAGTGTAACAAAATTGAAATAGATCACATAATATCGTTTCAGAAGTGAACAGATATAGACAGTTCACTCATTGTAAACAGCATGATTTGTAACAAACTTTATTTGTTTTGGAATGGGACAAAGTCAACTGATTACAATGATAAGAAATAAATGCAAACAGGTTCGTTCATTCAAGGTCATGTTCTTGACCTTAAAGACCTTAAAGTAAGGACAGAGTTCGAATTGTGTGTGTGTGTGGGGATGGGGCGTAATAAATGACACAGTTTATTTTTACGATTCAAATGTACTGATAATGTAAAAGAAACAGCACCTAGAATTCAGGGGGCCTTCACCTTAATTGATATTAAAGTTCAAGAAAGAGAAAGAATAATAACCCTAACACAAATTTATCGCATGTATTTTGTGCCTGATCTATAGTCGGCGTCAGAGAAGTTCGACACTTATTAAAACAGCCAACGCACACGTCTAATGAATGAGCGTGTGGGCGGGGACATTCATGACCCATAAATACAATTGGGCCAATCAGATTAAAGATACCTCGACGTGACGATATCTCAAAGATAACGCTGTTGTGACGCTGTTCTACAACGCACTTCTGTGTTTACGCTGTACGCGTCGCAGTTGTCACAGAAAAAAGTGCCGAACTTCTCTGACGCCGACTATAAACAAAAAAACCTTATTAAACATTTCATTTTTTGTCACACATGCTTACAGTATCATATGACACCCCCCCCCCTCCCCCCTCCCCCCCCCACACACACAAACTTTTTGTCAAAAATTATATTGCAATTTTGAAATATTTTGCTTGTCATACTGCAATGGGAGTATACAACATAGAGCTGGACTATCTCAAGCTCTGCAGTTATCTCAATATTGTTTAGGCCTTGGGGACGGGGAGGGGGATGCATACCCCAATCTATTTATGGCCGGGGTGTGCTGCTGGTGATTTGAAACACTGACTCATATTTAAATCTAAGGGTTTTTGCTCAAAAATGGCTCATTTGACTAGTTTTTGTTGTTGAATTGACATGGACTGACCTGACATATTTTATATTGCAATTTTCTCTTTGTAAAGCAATTTCAGAACTTATTGTGGGGCACTCTATAAAAAAAGTATTTTGTATTAGGCCACAAAAATTAAATTCTTTGTCTCAGTGCCTTTTGCCTAAAAAGCTATGTGCTGTGCTATATATTTTTTTCTTTCTCTTTTTACAAAATAAGCTATGGTCTATGGCTCTATGCACCCTATTTTTTTTTTTTTTTTTTTTAAATAAAAAAAATATTATAGTCAATAGTTGTGCTTTGTTTTAAAATAAAAGTAATAGGATCAATGTACATTGTATGCTTGTGTAATAACTTCACAAAGTTAGTTGAATGTGTGTTCTCAGTCACAAGGTTGCAGAGTATCACCGAAACTGAATAGTTTGATTTTTTAATCAGGGAAAAAAAATAAAAAAATAAAAATTAAAAGTCATGTTGTTTGCAGACTTGAAACAGAAATCTAACCATTATTTGTGAAGCAAGCACAGTACAAATACTGATTAAAATATTTTGATGTGGTTGAGCTGATGACAGGCACGTAGCCAGATTTCTCGCTCAGGGGGTGCAGAACAAAAAAATCATCCTAGTTTTGGTAACTGTGGGAACACAATTCGGGTAGTCTCAGCATGTACTGTTTTTCATCGTGGAAGAGTAAAATGGATAAATAACTATCAGAGGCGGCAGCAGCATCCTTTCTATTGGGAGGAAAAGAAAAAATCTCGGGGGGCGGGGGGGGGGGAGAACAATTGGATGGATAGGATGCGCGCAAATATTCTGGCTCTTACTGTCAAAATTGCCTGAAATTAGCTAATTTGGTATTAAATTATAGATATTTCAGACCTATTTTAAGCTGATTTGGATGTAATTTTGACATGAAAAGTCAACATTTTGGATTGTTTGGGGTGGGGGGGGGGGTTGGTGGGATTGATCTAAATGGGGCCCTGATTTTACCGGGCTGACAAGTTTCCTTTCCCGGACAGAAATCAACCAGAATTGCCCTGTGAAAACTACTTTATTTCTGCCAGGTAAACGAGCTTCTTTGGCTAAAATAGCCCGGTAAACGCAACGTATTGCCTTGATTTAGGGGGGTGGGGCGTAACACTGTAACGGTAAAAGCGCAAAGCGGGTCAAAACACCAAACAACTTTCCCATCGGGATATCTTTGATTTGTTTTAATTATTTCAATAACTTTGTTCCTACCTCACTATGGCAAATGGGCTCAGCCACTGCGTGTCTACAAGGCCAGTGATTAGCATGACAGTTCTAAATGTTTCTTATGTTTTCCTTTTTCTTTTTGTATATTTTCCTTTTCCTTTTCCTTTTTTCTCCTTTTCCTTTTTTCTCCTTTTCCTTTTTTCCCCTTTTTTCTTTTTTATCCTTTTCCTTTTTTATCCTTTCCCTCCCCCTCCCCCTCCCCCCATCTTTTCCCTTTTCCCCTTCCCCTTTTCTTTGCCTTCCCGATTTTGTCGCTCAATTTCTTTCTTTCAAGGGGGGGCACTCTGCCTACGCCACTGGCTGATGAACTTATCTTTTATGAATAAAAATATCATATTTGGGTCTTTCTACAGTAAACCAACACTGTGGGTCCATGAAAATTCATATTTGTTTTTGTGGAAACTATCGGTGGTATCACTTGCTTATAACTTTTACATGCAGTAGATATTGACAAGGAGCGATAGTTCTGAAATTGTCAGCATTATAGCATGTTTTGTTTTTATTTTATGACCATTTATGCCGAAAATTACAAAATTTGGGTCTTGAAATCCTGACATGACAAATAGGGCTATAATTATTAGTCATCACTTTTCCAGAAAACTGAAGGATAAACCCAGGAAAAATGATAATGATATAAAGAAAAATGGTCAGCACCCATCAAAACCATAGAAAGAATTAATGTTTGTTTATTTGTAAAGCTACTACAGCCTTTCTTCATTTTTTGCAATAACGGTCGAACATGAACATGTATGAAAATGTATGTCAAACATGTACCAATACTTGCAGAACACCTCCTGTATTAATGCAGATATTGCACAATTTTTCCGATTACCTACACATAGTCAATGTCAAATTAAGTACTCTGATATTTTAAGCATGTCAACTTTTTCAATTACAGCCTTCAGAGTGTAACAGTCCAAAATGTATGTCAATATGTTTGACCGTTATCTATTTTCTAAATTATGTCCTTGATATGTTAATTATAGTTACCAGCCAGTACTGGAAATGGTTTGCAGTGAAAGCCCGGGGTGCTCAGTGTTCATTACAAGGGGGGTATCATGCGCGTCCAAGGACTTTCAAAAAGTACCCTAAATACGTAATCATGTTAATGTGAAAAAGCACCCCCTAAACAAGTATGGCACAGTATTTTACACACCCTAAGCAAGTATAATATCAGTATTTCCAATATCCTAAACAAGTACTCAAAATGTTTTGATACCCTAAACAAGTACTCAAAATATGTTGATAAGCAAGTAATTTGTATAGTTTAAACCTCTTAACGCTGATCTATTAGATCACTTGCGAAGGATACAATTTGAGAAACATATCTCGCCCATGTATCATGGTTATTTTTAATCCTCATGGAGCAAATAAGGACCCTAATACGAAAGCCAACGATGTAAAAAGTATACCCTTTTTCTTAATTTGGCTTGTTTTGATACCCTATTCACGTTACGTACGTAAAGTGCCCCAGCTTGAAAAACTACCCTAATTACGTGATTTCTTGGACACGCATGATACCCCTCTTGTAATGACTACTGAGCACCCCGGGAGTGAAAGTTGAAAGTGTGCATTACAAAATATTTCAGTTTCAGCATTGAAATATGTACGGTAGGGCCTATGTCAGTATTAACTAAAGGGGTCAAAAAAAGTAAGTCCCCACCTAAAATTAGATTACTTTTTTGTTGACATAACTTAACAATTACACGTTTTGAAAAATTGAAACGATTATGAAAAGAGAAAACGCTTGGCTACCAATTAAAAGTTTTACATTTTCGATATCATGTTTACTTTTCCCAAAACAGTCACATTTCCTCAAAATGATGTTTTCAGAAAAAGTGGCACTTATTTGTATTGGATTTTGGCAAATTTCATGTTAACGGAAATATCATTTTGAGGATATTTGACTTTTTGGGCAAAAGTAAACATGATATTGAAAATGGGAAACTTTGTACGGATAGCTAAGCATTTGTTCTTTTCAGAAAAGTTTCAATTTCTTAAAACGTCTAATTGTGTGGGGGTGTTACGCAAACAAAGTAGTATAGGATTTTGAAAATTGCCACTGTTTCTGAGAACATCGCTTTGGGAAAATGAGACAATTTTGGGAAAAGTAAACATGATATTGAACAGAAAAAACTTTCTCTGCGAAGCCAAGCATTTTTCTTTTCACAAGGTTTTAAATTTCTCAAAACGATAAATCCTGTGCGGAGTTATGCAAACAAACTTGGTCTAATTTTCGTTTAAAAAAATCACGAGAGAGAGTTTTTAAATTTACTGGTATGGACCAAGTGCCACTTTTTCTGAAAACATCATTTTGGGGAAATGTGACTGTTTTGGGAAAAGAAAACATGATATCGAAAATGTATAACTTTCTATTGGTAGCCAAGCGTTTTTTCTTTTCATAAACGTTTCAACTTTTCGAAACGTCTAATTGTGTGTGAAATTATGTAAACAAAAGTAATCTAATTTATGGGGGGACTTACTTTTTTTTACCCCTTGAATGTCACATTATGGTCAAACATTGACATACTGGGGCTAAACTAAAAATGCATGTTACAATTCACTGATTCAGGTAGTTATTAGTCAGTGCTGTTATGGTTTTGCAAGAAGTATAGTCAATATAGAAATCCATATGATAAAATAATTTAAATTGTACGTGTAACATTTTGAGTCTCAGCATTGAAATGGTAAATAATGGTCAAACATTGTGCAAAAATGTATGTCAATGTGCGACTGTTACATTTCCCAAAGACTTGCAGTTGCTGTAGGCCAATTTCAAAAGTTTCAGATAGAGAGTTGAAATTTACCCAACTATCTATCTATTACAAGTGAAAAGGAATGCTGATGTTAAAATTATGAAATCAAAGAATCACAATTCGCTTTTTTGGTGTTTAAAATAATTGATGTACATCAGGATCAGGATTTGGTGTTGGTTTATTGCGGAATTGCCCATTTGTTTTTAAATTCATATAAATCTTTTAAACACAAACCATTAACTTTAATAATCACAATACATTGTTTATAATGTTAAAGCATGTCACTACAGGTAGTAGGTTTTAATTGGCATACGTCTTCTGAAATGCCATAATTTTAGGGATATAAATGCATAGATCATTTTAGAAATCTATCATGGTCTAAGGCTGTAAATGCACGGGTAGTTTCGTACCCGGTTACCCGACCTGTTTTTCGGGCAGGGTACCCGAAAATATACATTTAAAAAAAAAAAATTGAAGTATAAATTTGTCCCCCCAAAATGACCCATAATGGGGTCAATAGAGGTCATTAACCATCCCATACTAAAGCGTGTTCAGGTTATTTAGAAAATTGTAATACATGTATGGACAACACTGTATTCAAAATAGCGCGCTATAACTCAAATAATGAGGTCGTGCTACAAATTAAACATAATGATGATTGATAACCGATTGGCCATCACTATAACAATGCCTGGGTTGCTGCACATGAATGGTATGAATGGCCACTTCTTAATCTTATCCTTTAAAGGCACATTATGTGATCTTTTCCAGGGGCCACCCTCTATTCATGTTTTTTTGGGGAAAGTAGATTTTCTTGCAGCTTTACATTTCTGATCATAAATCATAAATACATGTATATTCAGAGTTACAGAGCGATATATGATTCCTAATTACTTAAAAATCATGGCTTAAGGAGTGAAAATAAACTGTCAGGTCTGCGTGACAACTTATTTTTCACTCTAAATTCACTCTAAAACCATGATTTTGAAGTACATGTAATTAGGAATCGTATCGCTCTGTAACTTAGAATACTTTTATGATTTATGATCAGAAAGGGGGGGGGGGGGCACTCATTTATAAAAGTATAGTTGTAATCATTTGTGTGTATACACTCTCAAAAACTACCCTTCAAGTTCCAAGTTGAAAAAGATATCCTTATTCTTTCATATTGGCCATTTGGATACCCTAAGCCCGCCCAAGGGTAGAAAAAAGCGCCCTTTATTATTCCGCATTGTCGTTCACGCGAATGATTTCAACATTAGTCAGTGACAGTGTACTACATGTAACTACTGTAGCATTTTGTTTGAGTCTGGTCCCTTCAGGACCCAAGCGTATGTCTGTGGGCGTAAGGAGAGACCTTGTAAACAAACAAACAAACAAAAGTACTATAACACATTATAGTTGTTATGAGCATGCGCACATCAGTTACAGGGCGTCTAGGAAGACATTGCCAGCTTTCTTTCTTTATTAAAGGTGTATGTTCCGATCACCTTTTTGGGGCTATGTTTTTTTTTAACATCAAGATATTTTGATTTCAGAAGAATCCCCATATTTTTCTCATTATGTCTGTAAAATCTTAGGGGCAAGAAATGTTCCATTAAGAAATTATACGCTAACATTTGGTGAATTACTGCCAATGGTGGTTAACCACCAGCCAGTTTGTGTACTTCTACTACTACTCAATCATCAATGGGCAAATGTTATTTTGCTTGTGCTTCTAAAATAAGTTTAAGAACCATTGGAGTTAGCTCATTCACGTAGCGTAGTGTTGTAGGGAGATCAGTGATCGAATAACATCTCTCTGGTCTGAGCCACCTCGAACTACATTGGAGTTATGCAACTCAAACTTTGGAATGGAATGTCACCGTATTGAATGTGACAATTTAAGGATGACCTTCCATGTAAAATAGAAGACATCAAGTTGTAAATCAGGCCAGCAAGCAATCAGAACATACCTTTAAATTATGTGCTTTTATTTAGTAAAATTTGTAAATTTGTAACAGCTTTGCTAAATACAGCCAATTAATTAGTATTAAATTGCCTTTAAATATATGAGTGGTGGTATGGGAAACCCGTCGGAAGTCGCTATAAATGTTAATATTGAGATATCTAGGTCAAGCCAAATTATTCCTAACAATTGAGTTCCAGGTCAACTTTGGTCCCAAGATAGGATTAGACCTTCAACTTAAGTCCCCAAGATTTTTTTATGCAAAATTCCAGATGTAAAGTTTATTTTTAGCACTTTTCTGAACCTTGATTACCAAATTTTTGCCAAGAAATCAGAGGTGAATGAACTAAAATTTACATCTTTTGAACCTGCTCACTCCTTCTTGAACTTAACATGCACCCCATTGCATTTGATATTGTTAGAAAGCTCTATTCATGCCCTGTATGAAGATGTACAATGCGCATTGATATTTTAATAGGTCACATAATTTACTGCGCATCACATTTCTTCGAAGCAACAGGTCACTCAACCCGGTGGAGGAAACACCGATTTATCGCCAGTTATTTCTTTAAATGACAACATTTTGGAATGCAAACTATTACTTCAAATAACAAGGAGTATTCATTGATTGAAATCAAGTGATATTTTATACAATTTCCTATGTTAAAAGTCTAAATTGTGCCATAAATTGGCTGTACTTTAATTACTGTATTGTTTATACTTGTCGTCGAAGTCCAAGATAGCGGCGCCCAGTGAAAACGTTAAAAAAGTGAAGTTGCCCGAAATCTTATGGCTTTGGAGGGATAGATATATGACCATGTTTAAACCACTTGCGAATTCCGACAATGCAATGTAAAGATTTTGAAAGTGTCGAATTTAAAATTGGTAATAACATTGCAAACAAATAAGATTAATCAAAATTCCTTTTAACATGACAAGCTATTCTGTGTGATATTAACACATAGTTTTATTAAAGAAATTCAAAGATTTTGTGTACTGAACTTTAACCTTTGTTTTGAATTTTTCAGTTTCATGTTTTATTAATTATTGTTGGGTATAAACTTGCCGTCTTTAAAAAAAACTATAACTGTAGTTCTAACTAGATGGAATTTTTGAAAAATGTAAGCAGTTCTGAAATCAGTAGAATATGTAGCTTGCTGCCACAAAAAAAAAAGTTGCTAGAAATTGACAAGGGCGCACCACACCAAATATCTTTCTCATTGAAATACGTGTAAAAGTGCCATATTTCAAGACACCTTTTCTACCCTCCGGTTACATTTATTGCATACTTGTCACCTATGAAAATATCGTATTTTATCATTGTAGGTGCAACGGATAGGTCCCACTCGTTCATTTAAATACAAACATACCATCCCCGGAGAAACAAATTGCCCGAAAACCTCACATTTACAAGCCTAGTCTCCGTGCTTTTCCGGAACTATTATAGGATTACACGAATTGCGCATTGATTTGGTGTGGTGCTCTCTTTAACAAAAATCTTAATTATTTTTTTTGCATTTTTGGAATCATCATATAGCATTATGAAAAAGTGTCACTCAAAAAATTCAAATTCTACTCCTAACTGGAATTATGTCACAAAATAGATTTTACTCTATACCCAAAATACCCCATTTTTCTCACTTTTTGACCATTTTTTGCCCAAAATTGTTACATTCAAAGTCTGCTTTCATGACCAAAACGTGTATTTTTTGATTTGTCATTGTTTACATTGTATAATATATATGTTAATAGCATACATGACACATTTAATTATCGACAAACATGATAACTTAATCATATAATCACTATATCACGCCGTATTCATTGCAGAGATACCTGCATGCCATTAATGGTTAAATTATGTAGGGGGGGGGGGGGGGGGTAAAAGACCCCGTATTTGTAGGACAATAAAGCTTCTAAAAGCCATTTGTTTACTTAGAGTATCATGATTACCTAGTAGGCAAACTCACAATTACATTTTTGTCAAACACAGGGTATTGTGTTAAGCATTGAATGTACAATTTTAACGATTTGTTGCTCTTTTCTGAGCCAATGTGGGGCCAAATATGAATTTTGACAAAACGTTGACCTACATGAGAGTGATAAACTCTAAATAAAGCTTTCAACTTGACAATGAGATAATTAACTCTTTAACTGAGATGCAAGTTACTTGATATAGACCTAAGAGGGAGTATTCTTGCACGTGGGGGACTTCTAGCCAAGGGTAACGTGACCCTCTATCTATAAAATAGCAAAACAGACCCGTAGCCATTTGACTCTAAATTTGGAGCTTTAGAGCCATTTTCTTGGCTATTTCTCGAGAAAATCATGTAAACTTCTTGATATTAACGTCCGACATTGATATAAATGGTGTTTTGAATGTAAATCAAGGCGTATTTAAGCGATTTGAACCCACCTTCCACTTCAAAACTCGGTTTTATTGGAAATGGCCATTGTGCGTTAAAGGGCGCACCACACCAAATATCTTTCTCATTGAAATACGTGTAAAAGTGCCATATTTCAAGACACCTTTTCTACCCTCCGGTTACATTTATTGTATACTTGTCACCTATGACCATTTTCAGTAACATCTCAACTTTAATTTAAGCCTCGTTTCATGAGGGGTTATTAAGCTAAATTTTCCGCTACGGACCTGCACACAGCGCCCTCACTTTTTCACGTTTTCTGGCATGCCTGTTCACCATTTAGGCAGGTGCTTACGCCCTGGGCACTATTTAGGTCGATAAATTAAAAATATCGTATTTTATCATTGTAGGTGCAATGGATAGGTCCCACTCGTTCATTTAAATACAAACATACCATCCCCGGAGAAACAAATTGCCCGAAAACCTCACATTTACAAGCCTAGTCTCCGTGCTTTTCCGGAACTATTATAGGATTACACGAATTGCGCATTGATTTGGTGTGGTGCTCTCACAATGTGAAGGGTTTTCCTATGCCACCACACATTATCATGTTATTATAAAATTTAAAAATGTAAAATAAAAATGATATGATGAATCATGCTAACTGAGGCAGTTACTCCAATCTCCCAGTTGACAAATAAGTATCTTAAACTCATAGTTTACCTCTTATTTCACTTTTTGGTAGTCTGATGTACCGCGATTCTAATATTTAAGGTAAAAACTCAGGCGAATTCCCAAATAAAAACGACAAAAAAGATCATCAAAACAAAGTAATTACAGCCTGTCACCCATGTAATGTAATCACAAAAGAGGGCGCTAGTCATTATAGTAGAGGAAAAATCAGTCTCGGGAGGCCTTATTTTAAAAGTAACCTGACCATAAAAATAAACAGCATGAATTATATATCAAATTAAAGCTACAACCCTCAGGAATCTCACTATGGGGATGCATTTGTTGATATAGGGGGTGCATCTATGAGTTTTTGGGCCGTTTCCATGGCAACCATCAAATAAATTAATAGCATTTAAAAAAATCGTGTACATTTCTAAAATCATTTTTTATCAATATAAAACCATACAAAGTACCTTTTTCTTCATGATCTTAACTTATAAGTATTAACCTTTTCTGAAAATGATAAATAAATGTTCTTTAGATTATCATTTTGGTTACCATGGCAACCAAAAAGCTTTTTTTGGTTATTTTTAATAGAAATTTAAGATTTTCAAATTTGGTAGTTTATTATATTTCTGAAAGTTTTTGGTCTTTTATCTTTTAGTGTTACTAATCACCGAAAGCAAATGTTTTTTTGCTATAAAATACCTTTTTTTACCAAAATAGCACTTTTTCCACGACTTTACACATTTTTAAAAAAAATTGCAAATTTCCCAATTTTTCATCAAAAAAATATGAAATGCTCAATTTAGTGTTGTTCATCTGGTAAATATCAAATTACGCCAATCGAATCATAGGCAAAGAAAAAATTGCAAAAATTTGGTTTCAAATTTGTATGTGTAAGACAGGAATTTGGTTTTTAGTTTGTTTATATCTCATGATATAAGCTTTTCTACAGGGTAACGCCAATGTGTAAAAATCTCGACCAAAAATGTAAATGGCTCGTGTTCAAATTGCCTTAGAAGTACCTTACCATGGAAAAAACAGTGCAAATAGCACATCAAATTAAAACTACAACTGTCAAAAATCTTACTCTGGGCTATGCACAGGTCATATGTGGGGGCATGCCTCCGTTTTAGGGTCGTTTCCATGGTAACCTTAAAAATTTAATAACAATGTTTGGGAAAATCAAGAACAAATTTCAAAGCAATTTTAGTTACCATTTACTATATCAGATCAAATTTTCCTCTACATATATTACTAATAGTTATTTAATTGTCCTAAAAATTGCAAGCATATCATCTTTTGTTATTTATTTTTGTTACCATGGCAACCAAAATTCCAATTTTAGTCAATACAACCGAATTGTTCTTGTTTTATGATGATTTAATCATTTTACATAAATCAGAATAAAATATTTGGACTTTTATTAATATTAACTAAATAATTTAAATGGTTTTCATCAAGAATATTCAAATGTGACCAAAATTGGCACTTTTTTAATGATTTTACCCCAATTTTTATCAAAAAGTGCCAATTAAAAAAATAAAATAAAAAAATCAAAGACAAATATGAAATGCTTATTTGTAGATGTGCTATCATGTGAAACTTAAAATTAGTCAATTATATCAATACCAGACAAAATAATCATGGAATAAATGTATGAATTGTAAAGCAGGCCATATAAAGTTGGTTGTTATTTCATCGAAATCTTGAGAAATAAGCACTTATACTATTCTGTCATTGTGGTGAACTGGGAGTGTCATTTTAGGTAACTTATCATGAAAAACAGCACAAATGACATATCATATGAAAGCTAGCTACACCTCTCGGGCTTATTACCAAGGGGTGCACAGTTTACATGGGGCATGAAGCTTTGGAGAATCTATGAGTATTTGACCAGTTTCCGTGGCAACGGCAAAACGAAAAACAAGGTTTTGAGAAATTACACACATCATTTAAATCAAAATTTGTGAGCATAATTATTTAAACTGCATGTTCTTTTGTTCTTTTTATTTTGGTAAATATTGTATAGTGTTCAGAAATTGTGATATAATGTTCTTATGTTCTTATTGTGGTTACCATGCCAACCAGAATTCATGTTTTTACTAATTTTACCACAACATGGTTTTTGAAGTGGTTTGCTTCTAATATTTATTTGATTGTTCAGTATTTAATATTTTAACATGTACGAGGGTCAGTCATTAAATAATGAAAGTGATCATGGTATGGAATGCATGAGCGATTCTATTGAGTGTTAGTGTGATCAATACAAAGTATGAACCTTTGTCTTTCAAACAATACACTTTTGGATTTTGAAGTATGAACTATGACGTCATAGCATTAGCTTAAAATTAGTACACTTGGGACACTGCTAAATCAATTATTTGGCGGGAAATTTGAATTGTTTAAATGAAAGACCGGGTCATTCAATGATTGCATGGGGTCATTACAATATCACTTGGAGCCAATAATTAGTTATGTGGGCCATTATATGATTACCTGGGTTATGAAATGACCACTTGGATCATTAAAAGATTGCCTGAAGTCATAACACTATCACTTGGGGTCATTAAATGATCACCTGGATTCATCACACTATCACGTTGGATCATTAAATGGTTTCTTTGAGTCATATCACATTGGATCAATGAATAGTCACTTGGCGTCATTCAATGATCCCCTGGGGTTATTAATTGACCTTTCGGGTCACTCCAGTGATTAAATAATCGCTTAGATCATTTTTAAGTCATGTTATGTTTACATGTACATAGGGAAATTAAAGGAATACCTGTATTGTTACATGACCACTGGGATCTTATCAATTGGGTCTTGGAATGATTGCTTGGGGTCGTTAAATTATATCCTGTGATTATTAAAACACCATTTGGGTCACACCAATCAGAGTCATTACTCTACCAATCAACATGATTAAGGGCATTAAACTAACACTTGGGGTCATTTATAGATTACTTTTGGTCATTTTTTGACGTCAACACAGTCACTTCAGTAAATTAACTATGATCACATGTTAAAGTCACTTTGGGTCATGGAATGGTCACTTGTGGTCATGAAATGGTCTCTTGGGGTCATGAAATGGTCTCTTGGGGTCATGAAATTATGATTTGGGGTCGTTAAATGATATCCGGGTGTTATTAAATGGCAATTCAGTTCAATAAATGGATCCCTTTGGTCATTGTTTGACGTCAACATGATCATATCTATGATCACATCAGGACATTTTAAAGTCACTTAGGGTTATGAAATGGTCACTTGGGGTTATGAAATGATCCCCATGGGGTCATGAAATGATCCCTTGGGGTCATGAAATGATCACTTGGGGTAATTGAATGATCACTTGGACCACTTCGGGGCATTAAACTACCACTTGAGGTCATTTATTGATTGCTTTTGGTCATTGTTTGACGTCAACATAATCGCTTCAGTTTATTTGATGGTTTGTTCGGGTCAATACATTAACTATGATCACATCAGGTCATTTTAAAGTCACTTAGGTTCATGAGCGGCAAGGAGTAAACTTCAAAATGCAATTGATCAGGGTGATGCTACTATTCAACCCCGTCACAAGCTCAAGAAAGCATATCTCTCAGAAGAGGAAAACTTGCTAAATGAGAAGATCTCCCAAATGCAGCTTGTATCCCATCAATGAAATTACTGGGAGGAAAGTAAGAAAACCAGCAATATTAGCAGGCTCATCAGTTGAGAGGATCACAACCTGGCTGCACCATTCAAAACCTTCTTGGAAAACCACCATCTGTTCCAGACACTGTCTTGGACATTATACCACTAGAGGAAGGCACTCTCCCAATCAATGCCAACAGTAGCATATCTCCCGGGGGTCAGGGGGGGCAGAGTGCCAGCCCAAACTACCGGGCTAAAATAAATCGAAGAGAAGGGAAGAAGAGAGGGAAGAGAGGAAGGGAAAAGGGAAAACGAAAGGAAAAAGGGGACGGAAAGGGAAAGAAAGGGGGAGAAAGAGAGAGGGAAAAGGGAAAGGAAAAGAAAGGAAAAGGAGAAGAGGAAGATAAAAGGGAAAAGGAAAGAGAAAATCTAAGGGATTTACTTAATTCCCATCAAAATGACAACTTTGCCCCTTGCCGGTATGATGATGGGCAATTTAGTATAAAAATGGCAAATTTTGTTGCGCTTACGCGCGCATTTGTCCAGGAATATCACTATAGAAGCCCGTTTGAAAGACAAATGTACCTGAATAATGGCCAGATTCGCGTAGATATGTTGTTAAAATTTCAAGCGCTATGCGCGCATCAAGTTTAGGATGCAACGTCATTCGCTGGAATAAACAACCCAGCTGCGCAATTTTTTTACTTAATAGCGTCGAACTGGTGTTCACCGGGAAAACATATCCTCCCCCAGATACGCCACTGAATGCCAATGAATTCGCCTTAGATGAACTGGTGTCTGCTCTCAATCAAGCTAAACTAGGAGGGGCCATTCGACTAGACAACATTCTTCTTGTGAAGTCAAAGCAATTCCGATCTCACCTACTGGAAATCTGCTACAGAGCACTGATTCACCATAAAATCCCTAGTCATCAGTGCATGGTCAGTGAGTGCCATAATTCCTATCCGCCCAAAAGTCAGAGATCTCTCTCAACCAACCAACTACAGAGGGATTATAGCCTCTCCTGTATTGGGGCCAAGGTCTACAATCGTATGTTACTAAACCGAATACGCCCATTTGTGGACCCTCTTCTTCGATGGAATCAAAATGGCTTAGAGAGAAACGATCTCCACGATATCCCAGAGCATTGCGAAGAATAATCGAAGGAATGAAAGAAAGAAACCTTCCACAGGCTGCCGTATTCATATAAGTATCTAAGGCATTTGACTCAGTACACCGTGATCGCATGTTCGACATCCTCAGTGCCTATGGTATCCCTGACACCATTGTTAAGGCCATGAAATCAAATTAACTCTTCAGCTATTGTCATATCGCCCGATGGGGAGACTGAACCTTTCAAGATGTTAGCTGGTGTTCTTCAAGGTGACACTTTGGCACCCTTCATCTTCATCGCAATTCTTGACTACGTAATGCGCTGTGCCCTGACGGGGCATCTTTGATGACACAGGTATTCTGCTGGATCCTAGGAGGAGTAGACACTGAAATTCGTCTTCATGATCTCAATTTCGCAGACGATATAGCTCTCCTAGCTACATCAATCAGTAAAGCGGAATCACTGTTACAGAGTGCAGAGGCAGCATCAATTACAGTTGGCCTACATTTAAATGAAGGAAAAACAAAAATCCTCCTGATTAATATTGCCACTTCAGCCAGTGTAAAGACCATCAAAGGAGTAGAGCTGGAAAACGTCTCCAATTTCAAATACTTGGGTGCCTATGTTCTAGACACATCTCAGGAATTAAAATACAGGAAAGTACAAACATGGGTTGCCTGCATTAAACTGCAGAAGATCTGGAAGTCAGATCTCAAAAGAACAACAAAATCACATTTTTCAAAGCCTGCGTAGAAAGCATTTTGTTGTACGGCTCTGAAACATGGACCATCTGCAGGAAAATTGAAGACCGAATCAACGGATGCTATACTCAACTGTTACATGAATATTTAACGTCAGTTGGAGGGATCACATCCCAAACAGCCTGGTATAATGGCGATATCCCCTTATCATGCTTATAACATAATAGTCAGACAGCACCGTTTATGTTTCGCTGGCCACTGCATGCGAACAACTAACCATTCTGGACTCCTCCTGGTGGGAAAGCTAACAGAGGCAGAAGACCCCTCCAGTATCCTGATACCGTCAAGAAAGATATGGGTTTAGATCCACCAGAGACCCGCCAACTCATGAACGACAGGAAAGTCTGGGCCCAGTATGTTGCGAATGCTACCTCCATTTCGTCCACGGACGACCAATGATGATGATGAGGGTCATGAAATGATCACTTGGGGTCATGAAATGATCACTTGGGGTCGTGAAATGATCATTTGGGGACATGGAATGATCACTTGGGGTCATGAAATGATCAGTTGGGGTCGTTAAATGATATCCTGTGTTATTAAATGACCATTCGGGTCATTAAATGACCAATTGGATCATTAAATTATCGTTTTGGGTCATTACTCTACCACTTCGGGGCATTTAACTACCACTTGAGGTAATTTATTGATTGCTTTTGGTCATTGTTTGACGTCAACATGATCACTTCAGTTTATTTGATGGTTTGTTCGGGTCAGCAAATTAACTATATGATCACATCGGGTCATTTTTTAAAGTCACTTAAGGTCATGAACTGGTCACTGGGGTCATGAAATGATCATTTGGTATTGTTAAATAATATAAAATGACCAATCAGTTCAATAAATGATCACTTGGGGTCATGAAACGAATACTTGGGGACATAAAATAATCACTTGGGGACATAAATTGATTACTTGGGACATGAAATGATCACTTGGGTCATAAATGATCACTGGGGGTCAATATAATTATGATCACTTGGGGTCTTGACATGATCACTTGGGGTCATGATATGATCACTTTAGGATCATGATTGCTGATCACTTAGGATCATGATTGATCACTGGGGACATAAAATCTTCACTTGGGGTCATGAAATGATCACTCGGATCATAACATGATCGATTGGGTTATTATTAATGATACATTGTTGTAAAATGATCACTCTGGATTCTTGAATGTAGCATGATCACTTGTCTTAAGGCCATAAATCACTCCCTTGTGGTTATGATAACTTGATCTTGATCACCTGGACCCCTGCAAAATTCCATTCGTTTTGCCGTTGCCACGGAAACTGGTCAAATACTCATAGATTCTTCCCAGCTTCATGCCCTATGTAAACTGTGCACCCCCTTGGTAATAATCCCGAGCGGTGTAGCTTTCATATGATGTGTCATTTGTGCTGTTTTTCATGATTAGGTAAAATGAGATTTGAATAACCCCAAGTATAATTTGATACTCCCAGTTCACCAGAATGACAAAATAGTGTATAAGTGCTTATTTCTCAAGATTTCGATGAAATAACGACCAACTTTATATGGCCTGCTACACAAATTATACATTTATTCCATGATTATTTTGTCTGGTATTGATAAAATTGACTAATTTTAAGTTTCATATGACAGCACATCTACAAATAAGCATTTAATATTTTTCTTTGATTTTTTTTTTAATTGGCACTTTTTGATAAAAATTGGCATAAAATCATTAAAAAAGTGCCAATTTTGGTAACATTTGAATATTCTAGGTGAAAACCATTTTTATTATTTAGTTAATAATAATATAAGTCCAAATATTTTATTCTGATGTATGTAAAATGATTAAATCATCATAAAACAAGAACAATTCGGTTGTATTGACTAAAATTGGAATTTTGGTTGCCATGGTAACAAAATAAATAACAAAAGATCATATGCTTGCAGTTTTTAGAACAATTAAATAACTATTAGTAATATATGTAGAGGAAAATTTGATCTGAAATAGTAAATGGTAACTAAAATTGATTTGAAATTTGTTCTTGATATTCCCAAACATTGTTATTAAATTTTTAAGGTTACCATGGAAACGACCCTAAAACGAAGGCATGCCCCCACATATGACCTGTGCATAGCCCAGAGTAAGATTTTTTGAAAGTTGTAGCTTTAATTTGATGTGCTATTTGCACTGTTTTTTCCATGGTAAGGTACTTCTAAGGCAATTTGAACACGAGCCATTTAAATATTTGGTCGAGATTTTTACACATTGGCGTTACCCTGTAGAAAAGCTTATATCATGAGATATGAACAAACTAAAAACCAAATTCCTGTAGTAAGACATACAAATTTGAAACCAAATTTCTGCAATATTTTCTTTGCCTGTGATTCGATTGGCGTAATTTGATATTTACCAGATGAACAACACTAAATTGAGCATTTCATATTTTTTTGATGAAAAATTGGGAAATTTGCATTTTTTTTAAAAATGTGTAAAATCGTGGAAAAAGTGCTATTTTGGTAAAAAAAGGTATTTTATAGCAAAAAAACATTTGTTTTCGGTGATTAGTAACACTAAAAGATAAAAGACCAAAAACTTTCAGAAATATAATAACGACCAAATTTGAAAATCTCAAATTTCTATTAAAAATAACCAAAAAAGGCGTTTTGGTTGCCATGGTAACCAAAATAATAATCAAAAGAACATTTATTTATCATTATCAGAGAAAGTTAATACTCATAAGTTAATATCATAAAGGAAAAGTTACTTTGAATTGTTTTAGATTGATAAAAATTGATTTTAAAAATGTAATGATTTCTTAAAATACTATTAATATATTTGATGGTTGCCATGGAAACGGCCCAAAAACTCATAGATGCACCCCCTATATCAACAAATGCATCCCCATAGTGAGATTCCTGAGGGTTGTAGCTTTAATTTGATATATAATTCATGCTGTTTATTTTTATGGTCAGGTTCCAAAAATATATTGGCCAAATTTTCCTCTACTATTAGACTATCATACCCAGACGGCGGCGGACGCAGAATTAGGAATTGCATGAGGGTAACAAAAAGCTTAAAGGACACAGGAAAAGGGATGATAATCCTGCTACAAGTCTGCGTGGGACATTCCATTACAATAAACAGGGCCAAAAAAATGAACACACCACAAATGACATCATTTGTGGTATATTGATTATCAGTGAGTATCATGAATAGATTCAAACCAACCAGTCACCTGGAATTTTCTTTTCATAGTACTCACTGAGCTATCAATAGTTCCACAATTTCTGGTCCCTCCTCGTAGACTTGACTCAAATCACACCACTTGTATTTGCATTTCATGTGCCCTTTAAAGGTGGAAAAGACAGAAAAGAAAAGAAAAAGGATAGAATATTTCCTCAAAATATCAACAAAACTTTTCCATTTATCAGATTTTCAATTAAAAAAAATATCAGTCTATTCGAATCCCGTAAATCCAAATTTCCAACCTAATGTATCAGTGAATTTATCTAAAAGATCTTTATGATTTTCACATCATGCCAAATTACCCCCGGTCCCATTTTTCACTTACATATTATTATCATAGTATATAAAAAGTCCAGACTCCAGGCCCAATCTGAGACGTTTGTCTAGGACCCAGTAGGCTAATGGTTTTGGTTAACTGGTATATAAAACCACATGGACTTCCATGATAAAACTTTAAAAAGCCGTTCTTGATATTAGATGAGATGCATAGATTCATAAAATATGATTGGTGATCTGACAGTTTTGTAATAATAGATATTTTTACGCGTAAACGTATAAATGAGCGATATGGCTACAAAGTGTTCCAATCGGAATTTGACATCAATTGCCATTTTTTTATCATGGGACGCTGGGCGTGGAGAGGAATTGAGATGGGAAGATTAACGTTTGGTAATTTTGAATATCATTGAGCCCACTTAGGCGCAACCATCTATAGCTATAGTATCAAAACACAAACCTAGCTCCTTTATTCCATCTTAGTATTGTTATTAATTCATGGATAAATAATACTGAGTCTCCTTAAACGTTTAAAAGATGCATCTCACATTTTCTAAGTGCCACCCCCCCCCCCCCCCCCCCCCTCCCTCCACCCTGGTATTCAACAGCCGTAAATGTTCATGCTTTTTGTAATTGTAAGACTTGTTACTTTATTCATCATTTGAAGCATTTAATAGCATGCAGCGACACAAGTGTTTTGACATTTCAGACCAATGCAATATGAAGTTAATTTTAGGTAATGTTGACATAATATAGGTTTTCCCAGTTAGTTTAACACTTTATTCATTATATTTCATATCTCGTTAAGTTTGAATTCGTCCCAAAATTTTGAAGGTTGCATTTGTTAAAGTAAATTTCGTCTTTGGTCAAGTATATTCATATTTTGCGCAATGAATTTCATTTAATGTTCATTTTATTTCGTCCTAACACACTTCCATTTCGTCTGATACAGCGGTAACCTACTAATGTATACATTTATTTCGTCTTTGATCAAATAGTTTCATATTCAGTTCACTTTATTTCGTCCCATGTGGAACGTCCTGCCTAGAAGCATGTAAAATCCAGCTATAGGCCTATACGTTATATTTTTTTCTTTTCTTTCTTTCTTTCTTTCTTGTTCGTTCTTTTTTTCGTTTATTTCATATATCATTTATATCACCAACTTTCTTGAATGACTTAATGGGACTTTGTGCAAGTTGTTTGCACTTTGGTGTCGTATCTTTAGATGGTAAAACCATGCAAAAACAATATCCACGTTTTCAGTTGTTTCAATATAGACAAGGCAAAAGAACACATGTCGGTGGTTCAAATCTAACCTGCAATAATATGTAGGCCTATTCTTCTAACACCTGACGAATATATGTGATAAAAGTATTAAAAATAATGAACAAAGACGAATTATATTTGTGCATAGGCCCGCTACCCATCAGGTGATACGAATTCAATCCTTCCTTGACGAAAAGAAATGACCAATGAATTAAATGAAATGGTCATACTTTGAAATATAATGCTCATTGACGAAATGTATCTAACAAAATGCGTAAGTCAGATTTTGGGGACGAATTCTAACTTAACGAGATATGAAATATAATGAAAAAAGTGTTAAACTAACTGGGAAAACCTATAGTAGTGTTTGGGGGACAATATGGGGTTCATCTGAGCTAACTGGAGTGCCGCGTGCCGACACGCCACAGCCACAAGTAGTAAATGACTATGAGCACATTATAGTCGATATCTGCGCTATGAGGGAGTCTTGTTAGTTCGATCTTTACCCGATTACCACATTAGCAGTTAGCCATGGTAACCAAATAAATACAGAATTGTTTATTGCATTTGATTTTTAATTTTTTATATTTATGGTTCGACACCAATTTAGCCCAGGGGGCCATTACTTGGCTGCAATTAAGGACCCTAGTGCTAAAAGAGGGTTAAGTCACATTGAGAAAAATGGCAAAAAATGGGTTTCATTGTGTCCATGTGTGGACTTGACCCACTCGGGTTTTACCTCCGTCCTCCCATGGATTCTTACACAGCTTTAACGCATGGCTTAACTTTAACATTTGAACAGAGGGTGCAGAGATCCTCCTTGTAGCAGAAAACTGATACTAACTACAATTTCACAAGATTGTGACTTAACCCTCTTTTAGATCTAGGGTCCTCAATTTACACCAAGACCAGGGGTGTAACCAATGTGCAGTTAACATGGTTGAGAGCCTGGGCCGGCAAGCGCAAGGATAGAACATACTACTACTACTACTAGTGGTGGAAAAAATGAGCGTATAGTGAGCGAAGTGTTTTTTAAAAAGGTGTATGTTCCGATCACCTTTTTTTGGGGGGGGGGGGGGGGTGCTATGATTTTTTGTTCACATCAAGATATTTTGATATCAGAAGAATCCCCATATTTTTGCTCATTATGTCTGTAAAATCTTAGGGGCCAGAAATGTTCCATTTAGAAATTATAGGCTAAAATGTGGTGAATTACTGCCAAGATGGTTAACCACCAGCCAGTTTGTGTACTACTCAATGGGCACGTTTGTTGTGACCTTGTGCTTCTTAAATAAAAACCATTGGAGTTATGCAACTCAAACTTTGGAATGTGACAATTTTAAGGATGACCTTTCATGTAAAATAGAAAACATCAAGTTGAAAATCGGGCCAGTAATCAGAACATCTACCTTTAACACGGATATATAGTCCAGTGGCCTCTCGCCCTTGGCGGGGTCACTGAAGCTCATGGGTTTTCTGTATTTTTTAATGCAAGGAGAGAGGGCTTCTGGTGAATATTTCAAATGTGATCACAATTTTAAGCAATGATTCTAATTTTGCAAATAATGTGACTCGTTCAATGTTCTCTACCCTTCTCTCTTTTTCCCACTTCCCATTTCTTTCCCTTTTCCTCTTTATTACACCCTCCCTTTTCCCACTCATTCTTTTTACCTTCTCCCCTTTCTTTTCCTTACTCCCCTTTCTTTTTCTCCTTACTCCACTTCCTCCCAAAGCTTCCTACCAAAATGTCCAAGGGTACGGGTGACTCGCTTAAAAATGTCAATTGTCAACTTTATATCCCAAAAAACCCTTTTCATTTCAATTATTTGATTTGGTCCTTGTAACTTGCCAGCCAAATTCCAAAATGCCTTATTAAGGGGGGACTTAAGGAAGTTTTTGATTTGATTTTTTGAATTTGGTGAGTGCTGTAATTATTGAACTATTAATCAAATGTATATAAAAGTATACATTTTTGGAAAGGAAATGGATCAGAGAATCCAAATTTGGCGTCAATTTTTACCAAAAAAGTAGATTTTTTTGAGAAAATCACAAAATTCACTTTTTTGACCCAAATTGTTTTGAACAAAGCTAACAAAAAATAATTTTGAGTAAAAAATGGCCAAATCACTTTATAATGATGTTAAGACACTAATGAAGGGACGATTTTTTTTTTTAAAAACCATATCTAATATTTTAGAAAATTTTGACCAAAAAGTGCCAAAAAACGTGAAAAAATGGATTTTTAATTTTTTTTAACACTTTTTAGTCAAAATTTCAAAAAATATTGGATTAGATTTTAAAAAAAAAAATTCGTCCCTCCAGTAGTGTCTTAGCATCATCATCAAGTAATTTGGGCATTTTTAACTCAAAATTATGTTTGTTAGCTTTGTTCAAAAAAATTGGGTCAAAATTGATGCCAAATTTGGATTCTCTGATCCATTTCCTTTCCAAAAATGTATACTTTTATATACATTTGAGTTATGGTTCAATAATTACAGCACTAACAAAATTCAACAAAAAACTTCCTTAAGTCCCCCTAAGGGAAGTGTCAACCCTATTATTTTGATGATCAACTTTTGCTTCTAAGTTTGAGAATATTGAATAAAAGTACATAAAAGTATACATTTTTAAAAAGGAAATTTGATAAGGAATCCGATGGTGATATCAATGTGATACCAAATAAACTAAATTTTGAGAAATGAACCAAAAAGCTATTTTTTTACCCCAAATTTTTCAGACAGCATAACTATAAAATAAAAAATGGTAATTTGTTCTAATATACGTTTTTGTAAACAAAACAATTTTGTCTAGGAGGCAATTTTTTCTTTTTCCAAAATAAAGCTTGGTTTTGGAAATATTGCTAAAAACATCGGAAAAGTGTAAAAGTCGTGTTTTTTTGCATACATTCCGCTAGAAATGGATGCATATCTCGAGTTTAAAATCCAAAATCGAAAAAATAAAAAATTGCCTCCTAGCGCTGAAAGTCCTCTACACAATGGTAGTAAAAGCTTACCTGATAGTTTGATATATTTTTAGTTATGTTGTCTGAAATTTCGTAAAATTACTTCAAATTTGAACTTCTAGAAAACATCGACTTTAGTAAAAATATTGACATTTTCCACCATTTAAAGCTAAATGTTCACGGAATACACGGGCGTGTGACCTAAAAAGCGAGTATACTATTATGAACAATCATAATAAACTATCAGATTCAATTTGTATTGTCACAATGTGAAGAAATTGGAAGAAAACTGAAATTTAAATGATCGTAAGATTGGCCTTTGTTTACATTTTTAGACATTGTTTAGCGCTCTTTTGTTTTTCGCGTCTACGTCGCGGATATTAAGCGGCGCGTCTAGTATTACGCGCGGGGAGTTTCAGCGCGCGACGCAATGATCGAACAGCTGTCGCAGCATTTGAAAAGCGCGGAACTCCGCTTAAATTCCCGCCAAATAACCATGCGCCTTTTCCTGACTCAAACTTACCAAAACAACAATTTAAAATCACCCAAAAGAACGGGAAATAATCGCTTACGATTAGTTACTTATGATGGTAATGATAGAATACATATAAAAGTATTAAATAATAGAGAAATATGAAATTCAATTTTTGAAACAAGTGCGGGTTGACACTGCCCTTAAAAGAGGACCCTCATACTGGCGTGCCTGATGATGAGGATTGAGGGCTTAAAACTAAACCCCGCAGTCAAAAATGGCATTTTGAGGGGGGGGGTTAAGTTTGATTATAATTATTAAAAATAGGGACAGCGGTCCCAAATAGGTCGTCCGTTTATATGGGTAGATTAAAAACAAGGTGGATCTCAAACCACAGGCATCTAGAAAGAAATGGTTAGACCACTAGTGGATCCAGGATATAAAAAATAAAATAAACATCCTGGAGTTTGGTTGCAATTGTACTTCACCTGTTTAAATGTAATTAATTTTACATATGCAGCTAATTTTACATCTTGACCTCATATGACCTTTGACCTTGGTATGTGACCTTTGACCTAATTAACATATGAATGTTTCCATGTTGCATCCGTGACCCAAGTTTGGTTGCAATTGGTCATTGTATGGAAAAATGAACAAGAGACCAAAAAAAATGAACAAGAGACAAAAAAAAAGTGTACTAAATTTTACATCTTGACCTCAGATGACCTTTGACCTTTATATGCGACCTTTGACCTCATTAACATATGCGGGTTTCCATGTTGTATCTATGACTGAAGTTTGGTTGCAATTGGTCATTGTATGGAAAAGAAATGGAAAAATGTAATCAATTTTACATATGCCGCCATTTCTACATTTACATCTTGACCTCAGATGACCTTTGACCTTGGTATGTGACCTTTGACCTCATTAACATATGAAGGTTTCCATGTTGTATCTATGACCAAAGTTAGGTTACAATTGGTCATTGTATGGAAAAGAAATGGACAAATGTAATCAATTTTACATATGCAGCTTGACCTCGGATGACCTTGGTATGTGACCTTTGACCTCATTAACATATGAAGGTTCCCATGTTGCATCTATGACCGAAGTTTGATTGCAATTGGACATTGTATGGAAAAGAAATGGAAAAATGTAATCAATTTTACATATGCAGCCATTTCTACATTTACATCTTGACCTCAGATGACCTTTGAATGTGACCTTTGACCTCATTAACATATGAAGGTTTCCATGTTGTATCTATGACCAAAGTTTGGTTACAATTGGTCATTGTATGGAAAAGAAATGGACAAATATAATTAATTTTACATATGCAGCCACTTTTACATATACATCTTGACCTCGGATGACCTTTGACCTTGGTATGTGACCTTTGACCTCATTAACATATGAAGGTTCCCATGTTGCATCTATGACCGAAGTTTGATTGCAATTGGACATTGTATGGAAAAGAAATGGACAAAACAAAAAGTGTATACCAAATTGTAACAAAAAGTGTATACCAAATTGTTGACACACACTACACACACACACACACACACACAGACACAGACTACACACGAAGGATGCTGCCATAAGGTCTCTTCCTACGGACGACCTAAAAATCGAATGGAAATAAACACTTTTGGTTTTGCTTGTGCACCCTCTTTCACTATATCACTTTCATGAAAACATCAATAAACCATTTGTACGCTCAAGGTTATGATTTCAGCTCTAAAGACACTCTATTTACAGTGGAAATATTGGCCATGTTCACTTGTACACGATCCATGTACCTGTGTCGATGTCAAACAGACACTTCGTTAAATACCCTACAAAAATGAACAATCCACATACAATTTGTACCAGGTGAATTCAATGGTAGGGCAATTCTAATCTTAGCCAGATAAACCATCGAACATAGGGCAGGAGAAGTGATGACAGATATGTCTAGCCAACACTCCTAAATAATGACACAGTGGTTGATCCTCTACACACTTGAAATAGGTATTTAAATATAACTCCTTGTCAACTATGCACCAACTGAAAAAGGGTTAAATAATATGACACTTTTCCAGTCGTTTCTTACTTTTGTTTGTAAAATGGACAGAAAAAGAACAAACGGGACTAGAGAAAGAGGTCATATGTAACCCTTTTTTTCAGTTAGTGCATAGTTGACCCTACAAAGGGGTCATTTTTTAACTACCAATTTTTTAAGTGTGTATTTATTATGGTTGTAAGTTAATACCAGCCTGTTTTAGTTTACCAGTCCAGTATCTTAGTATTAAAATCATAACTCTGCGAGTCCTCATTAATCAAGTTGTCCACAATGGGACTATTGGCAGGGTAGGCGTACAAGTAAAATGTTCCATTCGTGCCCTCACGGAACAACTTATACGGTACATACCTACCCATGACTAAGCGCTGCTGTAGGAATATCTCAATTAAACAGTTGGGTAAGAATAGCCATCTCAATCTGTAAGCAGTTTAAAAAAACCCAGGAGGGGTACTCAGTCTCTTGTATACGAGCGTATAAGGCATACAGGTGCGTGTGCCGCTCTAGCGGATAGTTTGTTTGCCCAAAAATCCCTAAATATGAGGTGTGCTAATTTGGAAACCCTAAACATGTGTCCCAAATCGCGAAAAGAACACCAAACAAATGAGCAATTTTTGAGGTCAAACACCCCTAAAAGTGGGTCAGGATTTCAAACCTCCCCAAGAGCGACAAACCCCCGGGGGGGGAGGGGGCACTCGGATTTGGTTTGGTCGGGGGTGTGCCGCTGGAGATTCAAAACCCATACCCATTTCTAAGGGTGATTTTGAAAAAATCTGTACCCATTTTTAGGGGTTTTGCTTCATTTTAGACCAATTTTTTGCGAAAATAGACAAACAGGACCCATGTCTAAGGATTTTTCAGTTGAAAAGCCTACCCATGGCTAAGGATGTCTCATGAAAAAACGACCCACTGGAGCGGCACGTCCCCGTATGCCTTACATACTTGAGTATAATAGTTGACAAACCCAGTCAAAAATGGCGATCTTTGAGCAGATACAGTATGATCTGTGCATGTTATTAAATATGCGATGGATAAATGTAAGGCTGGTCACTGGGCTGGTGGTCAGGAGGATGTATTCTATACATCTAGCACGCGTGTGTATAATGCAAAGTAAGTGTCCAGCGACAACTCTCAAGCTATACCAATGAATGGCTATCTTTGAGCAGATACAGTATGATCTGTGCATGTTATTAAATATGCGATGGATAAATGTAAGGCTGGTCACTGGGCTGGTGGTCAGGAGGATGTATTCTATACATCTAGGTATTGCCGGATTGGTTGTGTAACTTGAAGAGGACGAGGCCTTTGTAAACTATTTTATTTCATGGTTCTGGTCGGTTGGTTAACACAAACCCTGCTTTAAAATATGCTCAGTGGACTAAAGTAAATCTATTACCAAGATGTCAGCTTTTTAAAGATTTAACAACAAAGTTATTGAAGAAATAAAGAAAAAAGAACATTACAGAATTCCTGAAATAGGATGCGTGAGGGGACGAGAAACTACTTCTCTCTTTTTTTACTTGGCCTAACATGTACACAAATCAATGAGACAAGTAACAAATCGTTGATATATTTGATGTTTTTAATAATAGGACCAGCAATCCAATCCCATAATAGAATCACATCTACAATTTATTACTTCTTTGACATCAACAGGCAATGTTATACCTATGCTCATGTGCTAGTGCTGGGTCAGCTAAACACAGCCTGCAAACATGGTTAAACACAGCCCGTAGTCAATTATATTATGTAACCCAAATATTACGACTTCTAAAATCCTTTTTTTTAATACTCATATTATACCCATAACAAAGTCCATCATAATAATAATAATAATAATAATATCAAAAATCAAGTCTTGATGGTGAAAAATAGCCTACGTACACCACCGACAAATTAATTAGGGTCGGGTATTGGGGGATTGCCCACAGAAGAACGAAAATAATAAAGTCAAAGCATGCTTTGGGTGATGACAATTATAGTAAGAGAATCAATTTATATGAATATATTTTACTGCATTTATCATACTACCATCAAGATGCAGTGCACTAATATAGTTTAAGCCCTACACTACTTCAGCTTTTTAGATCATTACGCAAGTGGCAAAGCCATGTTTTAATTAGGTGGGAAGAAAACAAAAAGTAAAATTTCCTAGCACAGCTAATCCAATTTTTTACCATAATCTACTTAAATATTTTAGTTGTTTTTTTAATCTAATAAAATGCATCGCTTATTATTCAAATTTTAAAAAAAAAGCCAAATAAACAGTTTTGATCAATATTTTTCTTCTTCAATAATGACCAATTTATATTAAACCCTACCAATGTCTAGTTATCAACTTTATTTTCTCTCGATATATTCACTTTTTATAACGACCAAATCTATAGAACGAACCATGAACAACAGTATTCTCATGACCAGAGGCCAATGTAGTAGTAGAATGGTTTCAAGTAGAGATCTTTCCTACTACATATTCCACACGATGGGACTTTAGCCCCTGGTAATGAGACTGCTAGTGCTCACTGTATAATATTATAATAAACTACCAATATACCACAGAGATCATGGACTAGAGCGTGCAAGTGGTTACATTATTTTAAACACGTAAGACATAAAATAGCAAATTTCAATGGGGGGAAAAAACGCATGCATAGTCAATACCCAGGGGACAAAGTTCAACGACCTATATTTGCACTTAGTTGACAAAGTGTCTTCTTGGTACCATATTATCATACCCAGAAACAATGCAATACATACACTGGTCGCTGTGACTGTGTAATAGGTCACCGACATTTTGTCCAGTGGAATAGGACTCGCAGATTTACGTGGGAAGGATTGTATTCTCCATTGTGTAAAGGCTCCCTCTATCTGTTCATACAGTAGAAGATTGTTTTGTGTGAAACCATTAAGTGTGGAAAATGGGGGAAGTGTGTGGCATTGCGTGGAAGAATGACTACCGGTAGTCAGTTGCTTATTTTTCAGAGGAATAGTTTTACAAAATCTGTTGAATACATTGCAAGGTGGACTACTCTTTGAACTACATGTATCACTTTCAGGAGAGGGGGGGGGGGGATTTTCAATAACATGCATGCCCCAATAGCTCTATGGGTTTTTATGTGATTAAAAATGATTATACTGCTGCAGTACACCAAATAATAGGCAACATCCAAAATATCAATTCTGTCACAGGTATGAAAAATTAATATGGACAATTTTTCTTGTCTAATGATACATGTACATTATCATAAATATAAGTTGGGGTTCTGTGATTGGTGCAGATGTTTAGGTAAGACCAAACATTATTTGTTATGTAATATTTAACTGGGTTATTCCACAATTAACAAAGGGTGAGGTTTTATGATAGAGAAGATAGTTGGAATGTGTATCCCTGCTGACAGGGGCATGGATCTATGTGGTCATAACCTGGCCATGGTTCACCACAACTGTATCCACCTCTCAAATATCCACATACCCCTTGTAAGTTAAATGGAACATCCACATAACCCCGTAAGTTGAATGGAACATCCACAAATCCCCTTCAATTAAATGAAAATTCCACACACCCCTCAGGTTGAATGGAACATTCAAATACCTCTCAAGGATGTAACGCAAGCTTCATTTTCACTGGAAGGTGTAATGGAACGTCCATGCCTAAAATGTTCATATTAAAATGGCAGGGCCTGGTATATATATATGCATTTGATGACGGTGTGTGCCGATTATCGCAATTTCCCTCTCGTTTCCATCCAAAGAAGATATTAAAGACACCACCACAATGCATTGCGTTTATGTAAAATGACCTAATGCTGATCTTCAATTTGTCTCGGTTCCCATAGACATATGCACACTCGTTCATCGTTGGAGCTCTTAGGTTCTAGTTTACACCAATGAATAAATTAGTTATCAGTGTTCCTTTTTCTTATTTCTAAAACTTAAAAGAGCTCGGCAGATGCATCGTGCGAAAAAAGCTTTAGTTCGCAGGCGTTCACGCAATGCATTGTGGGAAGACCTTAAACTCTTGTTTGGTTTCCATCTATAGCTGATTAGAATGTTCTTCAATATTCAGGTGTATGAGCGAAAAGTTTCAAAGCAAAATGCAATAATAATATCCATTCTTGCACATTTTGAGTTTTTGGGGAACAGAAGTAACATTAAGATACATTCAGACTTGGGGAATACATTTATGCGAAAATTAAAAAGTAAGCCCATCTTCTGATTACATTTCTTTAAACTTGACATTATGAAACGAATGGTGGCATTATCAAAATATTGGTAACCCAGTCTCGTTAAAAAGAGTGTGTTACATTTATTGCATTTCGCGATGAGGCTTGTCATCATACCATCAACTTAAATACCAAGAGGATGAGATTTTAAGAATACAGTAACATGCTGGTTATGTTATTATTAGGTATAAAGTACGGTCACCAAATTCTGGGTCTGGCGCAAAGTTTTGGAATTTTGAAGTTAGACCAGATCGAAGGGACACAACAAAATGACACATCTTTATGATGCTGGATATTGGTCAAACCATGTGTCATGAATCGGACCTGGGCGTAACGTCACAGACATACAATTTTACAATTAACTGTTCTGTATTATTCATTCATATTTAACCAGACATGAATCCATTCGTAGCTTCACTGACCAAGCTTAATACATGATTATTTTATAATTGAGCACTGTTGTAATTGGCCTGGAAAGGGGACAGTCTAAACATTTGGCCTAGCTAAGTCTTGGGTCCTACCGCATAAAAGTCTTCTTTCGAGGACTTGAGAGGAGTGATTCTTAAACTTTTCTTAAGCCTTGTTCAAAAGAATATTAATGGATTGTTCATAAGTTGAGCTTTATGACTATGCGGTAAGACCCATGCAAGCCTCGATTTAAGGATGTGTGAACCGGGAGCTACTTTGTAACTTTTCTGACAAAAGTAGCTCCCGCTCCTATACTTTGCTATGCAAAATTTGAAAACACCAGGAGCTAAAACTTGGCAACCGGGGTCAAAAAACTCTCGGCTCCCACTTAAATCGAGGCTTGGACCCATGTCTACAGTTTGACATGGCTTCTAGTTCATGAAAATCAAATTATGAATTCTTAAATATTCTTCCAAGAGTTCAAAAGTTACGGAGAGTTATTGCTCATAACTTTTATGAAATAGGTCACTGAGGATGATCCTTTGCTGGAAACAGGATTGGGCAGAGGATTTTTGAATAGATCTAAATATAACCATATACACAGTACTCGGTTCAGATTGATGACAATGACAAAATGATAGTCTACCGCAATCATGGTATTGATGCTTCCAAACAAGCTGTACACAGATTCAGTGTCACAGATGCTTCTTATATGAGCAGGGCTTGAAATAAGGAGTTAAGATTCAGGAACTATTTTTTACACAAAATGGTCCCCTGGTTCAGATTTTTCTTCAGGACCAGGGGCAATCACAATTTACATAAGAACCAAAGATATTATGAGGTTTAGCAGGGGGGGGGGGGGATATAAATTTGCTCCCTGTTCCTGCTTAGTTCAAGCCCTGCTTATGAGGACAACACACAGAAACTCTACATGGATTCATATTCATAGTGATGCTTCTTGATACTACATGTAGGCACAATGTAATGTAACGTCACATATCTGTGTATGATACTCAAAACTTGATCATTTATATTCATAGGGATGACACACTACAAAAACTCTACATCAACCATGAAAGTAATGCTTCTTGATACTGTAGGCACAATATTATACAATGTAACGTCACTTACATACCCGTGTAAGATGCTACTCATCAATATTCATATAAGGATGACACTATGAATCAATTAAGGAGATGCTTTTTGATACTGATATGACTGTTGCATATTGAGTAAAAGACTTGCATCAATGTAAAAGTAGACCACCCTTTTCATTCTATACATGAACTCTTATTCATCTACACACCATGCAGTGACAGTGTTGCCATTTGTTTTGTTGCGTGGGATACAAACCCCAGCATAATAGACTAACAAGCACTATCATCAGCTGCGGACCGTGAACGGCGCTCTGACATCACTGCACAGAGGTGAATGAACTGAATACTGAGTGGGATTCGGGAAGGTGATTTTTGTTCCCGGGACTCAAAATTGTCGGTCAGGACTCGATTTCCCTAGACTCTCTCCCACCCTTAGTTTCATAAAGGGAGCACACAACTAAATAGGTATTGCGACACGCTATCGTCGCGATCAATCAAAGTTGAGTACGACAATAGTTCCTATTTGGCGGGAAAGAGAGTTGTTTTTTGACGGTTTATGATATAATCTTTCACCAATATGTTGTGTTTGAAATGTGTAGTTGATGTTCTGACATTTAAACTAGGTGATTTGAGGTCAATTTTAATTTCACGGACCGATTTACACATGCGGTAATATCCAGACCGGAGACCGAATTTAGGTAGGCATATCACTACGTTGTTATGCGGCGGCTTATATCAAAAAAAGTGCGCGGTAATGTGTACTTCATATTCAGATATGTTGTAGATAACCCTTGTGAGTAAAACATATCAAAATCTCATTGAACCAAACGCACTAATATAGAAACTAGAGCTATTTAAGTAAGCCTTTCCTAACAGTAAAGTCTATGGAGAGCGTCTTGGTGTTGTGCTCCCTTATAGGACCAGGTTCCCGATCTCCCGCGTGCTTCGTTCCATTTTAGGTGTATTACACAATGCAATAAATAAAAGTCGGGTTTCACCCAAATCTATGCGTTTTGATATCTACTGGGCAGTGTATTTATGGCATAGGCCAACATTGTCCGGTTTAAAGAACAGGGGGGGGGGGTGTGGTTGCTCTATTTTATACAAAACAAGGCGTTATTTCAGTGATGTGTCATAGGTGGGTTAGGTCGACATAATCAGAGACTGATCAAAATCAAAATCAGTTGAATTTGAGTCAAAAAGTTTTAATTTTAAGAGCGTAGGCCTAACAATTCAAAGCGTGCCGCTTCCAGAGTCAAAAAACGGAAAATAATAGTGATTTTACGGAAGATGCGGCCTCCAAGATCAGATCATATCTCAAAAATGGTTTGTTCAATTGTCATGTTATTTGGCTAGTTTGTTCAGAATTTCACGCTGAAAAAGTTGATATCAATTTTGAATGATTTTGAACAAGTTTGCCCCTCTATAAGGGAGCACACAACTAAATAGGTATTGCGACACGCTATCGTCGCGATCAATCAAAGTTGAGTACGACAATAGTTCCTATTTGGCGGGAAAGAGAGTTGTTTTTTGACGGTTTATGATATAATCTTTCACCAATATGTTGTGTTTGAAATGTGTAGTTGATGTTCTGACATTTAAACTAGGTGATTTGAGGTCAATTTTAATTTCACGGACCGATTTACACATGCGGTAATATCCAGACCGGAGACCGAATTTAGGTAGGCATATCACTACGTTGTTATGCGGCGGCTTATATCAAAAAAAGTGCGCGGTAATGTGTACTTCATATTCAGATATGTTGTAGATAACCCTTGTGAGTAAAACATATCAAAATCTCATTGAACCAAACGCACTAATATAGAAACTAGAGCTATTTAAGTAAGCCTTTCCTAACAGTAAAGTCTATGGAGAGCGTCTTGGTGTTGTGCTCCCTTATAGGACCAGGTTCCCGATCTCCCGCGTGCTTCGTTCCATTTTAGGTGTATTACACAATGCAATAAATAAAAGTCGGGTTTCACCCAAATCTATGCGTTTTGATATCTACTGGGCAGTGTATTTATGGCATAGGCCAACATTGTCCGGTTTAAAGAACAGGGGGGGGGGGTGTGGTTGCTCTATTTTATACAAAACAAGGCGTTATTTCAGTGATGTGTCATAGGTGGGTTAGGTCGACATAATCAGAGACTGATCAAAATCAAAATCAGTTGAATTTGAGTCAAAAAGTTTTAATTTTAAGAGCGTAGGCCTAACAATTCAAAGCGTGCCGCTTCCAGAGTCAAAAAACGGAAAATAATAGTGATTTTACGGAAGATGCGGCCTCCAAGATCAGATCATATCTCAAAAATGGTTTGTTCAATTGTCATGTTATTTGGCTAGTTTGTTCAGAATTTCACGCTGAAAAAGTTGATATCAATTTTGAATGATTTTGAACAAGTTTGCCCCTCTTATAGGACCAGGTTCCCGATCTCCCGCGTGCTTCGTTCCATTTTAGGTGTATTACACAATGCAATAAATAAAAGTCGGGTTTCACCCAAATCTATGCGTTTTGATATCTACTGGGCAGTGTATTTATGGCATAGGCCAACATTGTCCGGTTTAAAGAACAGGGGGGGGGGTGTGGTTGCTCTATTTTATACAAAACAAGGCGTTATTTCAGTGATGTGTCATAGGTGGGTTAGGTCGACATAATCAGAGACTGATCAAAATCAAAATCAGTTGAATTTGAGTCAAAAAGTTTTAATTTTAAGAGCGTAGGCCTAACAATTCAAAGCGTGCCGCTTCCAGAGTCAAAAAACGGAAAATAATAGTGATTTTACGGAAGATGCGGCCTCCAAGATCAGATCATATCTCAAAAATGGTTTGTTCAATTGTCATGTTATTTGGCTAGTTTGTTCAGAATTTCACGCTGAAAAAGTTGATATCAATTTTGAATGATTTTGAACAAGTTTGCCCCTCTATAAGGGAGCACACAACTAAATAGGTATTGCGACACGCTATCGTCGCGATCAATCAAAGTTGAGTACGACAATAGTTCCTATTTGGCGGGAAAGAGAGTTGTTTTTTGACGGTTTATGATATAATCTTTCACCAATATGTTGTGTTTGAAATGTGTAGTTGATGTTCTGACATTTAAACTAGGTGATTTGAGGTCAATTTTAATTTCACGGACCGATTTACACATGCGGTAATATCCAGACCGGAGACCGAATTTAGGTAGGCATATCACTACGTTGTTATGCGGCGGCTTATATCAAAAAAAGTGCGCGGTAATGTGTACTTCATATTCAGATATGTTGTAGATAACCCTTGTGAGTAAAACATATCAAAATCTCATTGAACCAAACGCACTAATATAGAAACTAGAGCTATTTAAGTAAGCCTTTCCTAACAGTAAAGTCTATGGAGAGCGTCTTGGTGTTGTGCTCCCTAAAACAATTCTGGCACAGCAGTTTTCTATCAGCGGGGTGGCATTTCAAAGTCAAGCATGTTTTTGAAGCATACATAATGAAGTGTGAAGACATGACTGTCTGGGAGAAAAATGTGATTATACACTGTTAAGCAGAACTCAAATGTCACATGGATGTAATAGTTGTTACCAAACAAAATCAGCCATCTACCTGCCACAATCAGTACACAGATAAGTGTGGATCAATAAAATGAGCTTAACAATTATTTATGGTCTGACAATATCCATCTGCAATAATATAAAATGTTGGTTAATTTAGTGATATTTTGATCCAAGTGCAATATTGTTATCTCAGAAAAAATGGGAATAAAAACCACCCCAAAAATGCACTTTTCACAAAGAAGAATTTTGAGAATGAAAACAAATAATATGTGACTAAAAATGAACAGACAAAATATCAACCAGGATACAGAATATAATGTAGATGGATGCATGTACATGTAAATCTATACAAACCTGAAGGAATTGGTAAACATTGTAGATGTTATTTTGATGGCGTGGATGGGTTTCAATTCAAACTTGATGAATTAAAGGGCTTAAAAAATGGACACGGAACTGAATAGATTATTCTTAACCATCAATCATTTCATACATGATTTTTATCTGTAGATAATTTGTTAACCCAACTGAAAATGGAACATGTATATAAACTGCAATGCAATTAGTACAATGTAATGAAATGTAGACAAGTTTCCTTATTGTAAGTGCTATAAACTTTTGAAAAAGGCTTGCTATAATTAAGTGTTTAATGATAGCGAGCTATTTACAAAAGTTTACTTTCTGTGGTGTGTTAAACATGTTGTAGATGGGCGTCAGTGCTGGACAAAGTTGACAGTGTGCGTGAGCGTGATATAAGACTATGTGTGTAAGTCTTTTTTAAGAGTGATTGTTATTACAAATTCTGGAGGCAAAGAGGGTACAGTCCAACCTGGTTATCCGACCCTATTTTATCCGAATAACTCTGTTATCCGGCTGAATGATCCCAAAAGCAAATAAGATTTGTACAGCCTAATCACCTTGTTTTCACACTTATTTTTCACTTATCCGGCCTTTGCTTGGTATGTAAACCGGAATAACAGAGGTTGGTTGGACTGTACTCCTTTTTTTAAACGTTTCACTCCTGTGCTTGGAACTCCATCAGACTGGCAACTCTGTCCACTTTTAAACTGCCTCTTACATGTTCCCTGTGCAACTGTTCAAAATAACCACCTTCAAAAAGGATAACTGTGAAAATACTGTCAAGCATGAAATGTTCGAGTGCAGCTGACTTGCGAAATTTTCATGCACGCAATGTTTTGCTTTTTAAAGACCTGTAATGACTACGCAACACATAAATTCGCGAAACGTTCATGTCATGAAAAAGGCTGAAGTCAGTGATTCGGGAAATTTTAATGCCACGAACATTTCATGCTTTACAGTACATCCCTCTAATAATCAACCCGTAGAGGGTTTCATTTGAAGCACCACTTTCAATGTTCCTCTGATGTGATATAACATAAAGTGGACATTTTCACACTCCTTCATTTTTCACGCACTAAGAGATTTCAGCACATTGATAATCAGGAATAATCGAAAAAAGAAAATGCTTTAATAAATTATGAAATAGACCACAAACAGGCTATTTGTTTTAAAATGCAGAAGTAGAAAGTTTATGGGATTCCTGTTTTTAAACACAAATTCGCTTGCCAGTTTATTAAAAAGTGTGAAACTTTATGGTAGTGTGAAAATATCCACTTTTTACTATAGAGTAGATGCACGTGTGGAGACGACATACAGACTCTACCACAGTCTTATCACGCCTGCTCTGCTTTCAGCTGTTAATCTCTGCAACATCCTCGGTGCCTACGATGATAATGATGAGTAAAAGATCACACACTGGCCAAGTAATGTGTCCTACTCTAGGCAAGTCATAACATGTTCTTTAGGTTGCGTGGGATACATGAGAGATTAACTGAAACGGCTTGTATATCTTGAGGATTTTGGTTGCTGCCACAATGAAAATACCCCACACCCTTGGAAAAATCATGACAAACATACTTGCGTTGTCACACATTTACTCTCTCTCTCGCTTGGCATGAACTTTGATCCGCTCCCTTCCTTGACGAAGACTAACAATTGGCTTGTTTCAACAGGGCAAAACCAGGGACGGGTTTTGCACATCACGGTGATTAAAATTAAAAATTCAGTTGATTTAAAACTATGAAGACATCTCTTTGGTGGCAATGCTGAGCTTTTAAGACAATTTCAGGTCATGTCAGCCCTGTGTTTAAAAAGCAACTAGGCTGTGTCACTGTCAGCCCCATGTTTAAAATGGAACTGGGCTGTCTGACTTCAGTCATATAAATAATAGCAAATGCTGTCAGGAAGCATAACCATTCAAGACATTACAGAGCTTCCAAACGATGTTGATGACAAAGGCTTATTTAGGTTTCCAGCAACAACAAAAAATAATCAAAATTGCATTGACAATTTTGCTCACCCCAATAAATATTGTTCCTTGGCTTCCTTTTATAGTCACAGAAGTTTCAAAAGCTCAGGACCTTTTTTTGCTGCGCAAGCCTCCACGGATAAAAAACGTGGTAGTTTTCCACCCAAGTTGCAATACCTCTGTCATATCAGTTTTGTAGCCATTTGATGGATTTTATTTAATCCCTCAGGGAAGTCTGTTCATTTATTTGGTAGTTTTAGTTGTTTTCCAACAAAGAAAAGCATTCACGCTTCTTGATAACGTTGTTGTTGTTGTTGCTGATTTCATTCCACAATTGAGGCTTGTATAAAAAAACAGGCATTGTTCCTGCAGTCTAGATGATAAAAGGCTATCTATCCTCTTGCACATAGTATATGTGAATTAATAATAAAAAAATAAGCTTGGTAGTCACTTATAGTCAGTCTTCATGTTTCATATGTAGATTAACAAGTAGTCGGTTCAATATTTTCAGAGTACCGTCCATATAGCAGTGAGTGTATATGTAATATATTTATCTCCAATTCATCCAAGTCGTAGCCCAGAATGTGGTGCGCACACACGCCCCCACCCTGGAGAATGTCGCCATTTTGTTATTCCTTTTCGAGTAGTTTGCAAAGCAAAAGAAGAATCGATTTATATATCACGTTCATAAAATTTTCATCAGTAGTTTTTAGGCATCATCGTCAGCGCAATATACATAAGCATAAACAGTAGAATCACGGTTGTAATACCAATAATCCGTTAATGTAGAAATATCTGCCACTCGATAGTAGTTTTAATCATTTTTTTTTTAAAGTTCAAGATTAATACAGGCAACACAAGTGACTACTAATATTAAGAACAGTCCTCATCGTACCAGTGGTTTGGTTCCAAGTTTTACACACTACAAAACAAGTCAGATCACAAGTTGTTTTCTTTTAATCCCATCTAGTAGTTTGTTTTTTCTTACATAATTTCATGATGTTGCAGACGTTACCAACGATATCAATTTAAAGAGAAGCCACGCACTGATCCAGCATTTAATCGTCCCCCTATAAAGATAGTACATCAGCAGGTGCGAGAAACAGTTTTTATACATTTAAGATGATACCGCCATTGAATCTGGCGGTGCGAGTCGCGGAGGTACAACTCATCATCTGCATCCAGGCGGTAGTGTAGCGATGAGTGCCGCTTTCCACACAGGAGAATAGGCGGCGGAATGGTTTGGGGCCTACTGCCGATCCCTGTGGAACTCCTGGATGACCTAGTTGCGGGGTCCTCTGCCACGGGTAGCTGGTGCTGCTGGCTGTTGAACAGAAACAAAGATTTGGTATGATTAGACGTCATGACAAAACAGAATCAAAATCTAATGAAACATAATTTTTTGTCAAGGCCATTACTTTACTTTAAGGCTAGGCCCTATATTAAAAAAATCTCAAAAGCCCTTCAGTTTTTCAAAACCTAATGCGGAATACGTCTTTTTAAAAGTTTTTAAAATTTTATTTTATAAAATATAAAATATTGAAATCCTTGTAAAAGTGAACTTTTGTGTTTAAAATGATGTGATCAATGAAAATCTGAAAAATCGGTGAAAAAAAGAAACGCTCATCAATTAACTAACGCGCACGGGCGCTTTGAGACAAAAGATAGCCTTATAACATCAGAACTAATGTGTTGTGTATAGCAACTCAAGAACAATAATAACACTAACAGGGTTTAAAATACTTTTTGGGCTATGGGGGCTATTTTGAGCAAATTCTGCCAAAAATCGCCATTCAGTACATTTTACCATCTAGGCCAACATTCTATCAGGGGGCTATTTTGTGAAAACTGGGTGCTAATCGCCCTTCGCCCTCGTGTATTTTGAGCCTTGGTAACAACTGCTATTTAGCTCTACCATGAAACAACTATAAAGTACCCATCTGTCGGTGGCCACAATGGTCAATTTGATCATCCATTCTCTAATCAAACCACTTTTCTTTGATATTGAACCCTCAACTCGACTACACACCACACACAATAATATAGCCAGCATCTTGCTGCAAATGTAAAATTCCACTTCCCCTTTTTTCCCTTCCATGCAAGAGACATGGGTGACACAGGTTCAATCCCAGACCAGTTGTGGCCATCATTTCCCTCCACTTATAGACACCTTCCTCCATTTAGTCACTTCTGTACCATTTCCCAGAAGATTGGATCAATATTGAAAATTGCTTAGTAACATTAACCACATTAACAATTAATATTTGTAAGGCGCTATTCCATCTACATGTAGATCATAGTGCATGAGACACAGAACTCAAATTAGCATGGAAAAAAGTGAGTCTTATTCTTAAGATTACAATGAAACTGAGAAATGTTGTCAGTTCATCTTATAGTAGGAGGGAAATTGTTCCATGATTGCGGACCAGCTACACTGAACTATTTCTGAATCAAGACCAGGGCTCGAAACTTTAATTTTGAGGGCACCCAATTTCAAGGCCACTGAACAAATTTAAGATGGGGCTCTAATAGGCCAACACAAATTGGCAAGAATATCTTAAAAAGGTCTAGGGCTCCAAGGCAAAACCTCAAAAGGACACAGCAATGGCTTTGGGAAATTTTAGCCCAGCTCAAGACCAAGGGTGAAATTTAGTAGGATCCAGGGGCTGTTTGGCCCACTGGTTCCAATTTTTTTCCCTCACCCTCGCCCAAGACCTTGGGTTGTCATGAGCAGAATGAAGAGTTCTTCGGGGACATGCGGCGACAGTAGATTGAATAAATTTGGCTAATTTCGCGAGGAGCTCTTACTCACAAAAATTTCATGCCACAAATATTTCCAGTCTACCTTGTATTGTAGCAGTGCATTGTAAAGTTACATTCCCAAAATTATAAACTCGCGAACATTCTGTTTTTACCACATGCAGGTTCATCCATTTGAAGACAAAAATAAAGAGATGCATTTGCCATTTGGGCTGTGGTTGGGAGAGTATCTAGTTAAAGGACTCTTAAAATATTGAAAACTAGCATGAATCTAATTATCCCTAATGCTTCTAGGCACTACAAAACCTGTCAGTGCTACAATCGTGTGCCGCACGATTGTCTGGTCAATCTTGTGCCACGGTCCGCCAGGCGTTCAACTTGTGAAAAAAAACAAAGTTTTTGAACCTGACAGAGCATCAGACTTTCATGCATGCAGCCAGCCCAGGACAATACACTTCTACTTGTCATTAAACCTAATGGATGTCTTGCTATGGAAATAATTGGCTTCTATATTGGCTCAAAGTTCAGAGTGGGCATAATTAATTATTAATTAGACAAAAGCCATCGTACATTTGAAGGTCTTCAAGTGTACTACCCATACTACCAAGTCACATCATCATACATACATGTAGCTCATCTTCAAAACTTTACTTTGCATTTTATGCATACATAATTGGACATGATTAGGAAATTACCTGGCAACTGGAATTGAAAAAATACTGCAAGTCACGACTTGCGAATCCCCCTCACTGGGAGATCAACTAAATGAGGTCAAAGGTCACATAGGGGTCATGTTCCCCCGGTGTTCATGTTTCTTGTCTCCAAGTTTGACATCAATCGGGCAACTTTTACGATTTGGCCTCTGGATAACCCTTGATCTCAGATTATTTTTTGACATGTTCCCCCGGTGTTCATTGCACGATTTAACCCTTGTTGACCTTAGATTACCTCTAATGACAGTTGACCTCGGATTACCTCTAATTTATTTTAGACATGTTACCCCGGTGTTCATGTTTCTTGTCTCCAAGTTTGACGTCAATCGGGCAACTTTTTAAGGTTTGACCTCTGGATGACCTTTGACCTCATATGACCTCTAATTATTTTTTGACATGTTCCCCCGGTGTTCATTGCACGATTTAACCCCTTGATGACTTTTGACCTTGGATGACATCTAATGACCGTTGACCTCTAATTTATTTTAGACATGTTCACCCATTGTTCATGTTTCTTTTCTCCAAATTTGAAGTCAATCGGGCAACTTTTACAATTTGACTCTGGATGACCTTTGACCTCAGATGACCTACGCAAATTAGACCCAAATCAAGCAGCCACATTTTTTGACCATGGCCTACATATCGCTGAAGGTTTGAAGTCAATCCGTCCATCCGTTCAAAAGATACAGCATTCGGGTAAAAGGCTAACCAAAAGGCACACCCCCACATGCACACATATGCACATTAACATGACAAAATGCCCTTGGGGGATAAAAATAAATTAAATTAAATTAAAATCGTTGCCAAAGATGTTGGTTTTATGCCCCTAAACCATATTCTCGGCAACCAAATTTCTGATTGAAATCAAATTTTCAGTTCCAGAATAGTCAAACCACCACCAAGGGCTAAAACATTGGATTTGAAAGGAAATCTAAACTTTTGACTCGGCCAATAGAGACACCTGAAGTCAAGGGCTTAGGCAGCCAGCCGTGTAGGGAGTGTTCTACACACCCAACTTTTGTAAATTCAGTTTTTACCCACCCAGTTTTTGTCCACATGGCCTACATGTATACTTCGTACAAAAATCCTGAAATTTACACACCCAGTTGTTTTAATTTATACACATTTACACACCCACATCTTCAAATCCTGCCTTAGACCTTGCCTGAAGTCAGGTGCATAATACATGTATGATGACCTTTATAAATCTTGCATATTGGATGGAGAGTGATTAGATTTCTCCCATGTTTGGACCAAACATTTTTTGGGACACACTGTATTTTCGCACAGTGAAACATTATAGTCCCATCGCCCATCTGATATTACTGCAAAACATTCATGTCAGACAGTCACATAACATGTTGTTTAATAGTGACATCATTTTGAATTATTTTTGCAGATGTAGTGATACAAGCCCATCTGCTGCCCTATAAAGGCTATACATAGTACAAAATGACTGGAAATAAAAAGTACAGCCTACTACACTGCATGATGATAGATAGTAGCTGTTTCAATTGAATGCTTATCAAACCGTACAATATTCATGTGTAGGGATTAAACCTGTATGCTCTATTTGCAACAATGACCCATTGTAAATAAAATACAAACAGTAATCTAATCTAACTCAATGGCTCCAAATCCACTCTTCCTGTGGAATTTTCCAAAAACATTTACCTACAATTCTTGCTCCTCAAAGTTAGTTATAATAGGTCAATGTATGTGTTGTTCCGAGAGAAATTAGTCAAATCAATGCATGCGCGCTGATCAGCGTTTTCACTCGCCCTATACAAAGGGTGAACTTCATTTTTGATTTTGACCCTTCAACATTTTTCTCAAGAGTGAAAAATGTTGACAATTTCATTGTTTTGCTGCCCAAAACACTGCGCGAGCACACGTTCTGGCCATCATTTTGGTTTTTCACCCTCGAGAAATAAACCCAGTGAAATTGCTGGCTGATGTTGATGCGTGAATAATGGCACGACCCCATGCGCAAGTGCATTGATTTGTCTAATTTTTCAGGTAAACAGAAATTGACCTAATTCATACACAACACTATACAAATTAAAATTCACAATTTGAGCATAATTTTGATCTATAAAGAAGATTGAAAACATGGAAGTGGGCTATATACAAGGGTCAAAAATGTTTTTTTTGTTATTTTGCCCAGGTAACAATTTTTAAAATTCCATTTGACCCCCCTTTAAATAACAAAATTTTCAGTCGGGGGTCTGAGAAAAAGTGTGCAGCGCCCTCTTGTGTCACCATACCTTATTTGTGTGTTGGGAGTGATTTGAGTACAAAACCCTTCATATTACTTCGTCTGGCATGATGCTTTGATTTTGGGTCTAAATAAAGTAAATGAGTTCAAACTCCCTAATTATTGAAAGTCACATGAAAATTGGACATTGCGTTTTCTTAAAATTTGACATTTGGGGTCAAAATCAAGATTTGACGCAAGTTATCAGCTATTCCCTATTTTCAGCTACGAAGATAATCATAAGTTGGACCTACTCAAGAAATTTGAGCGTTCTATCACAATTAGTTTGTCCGTAGCAGTCATTTAAAATTCCTTGCACCACTCCTCACCACTCCTACTCAAATGCATGGGGGTCAACGACCTTTTCCTCGTGAACAATTCAATGGTGGCATCCGAAGAACGATCTAATAAGCGCTACAGGCAAACTAAATGAGATAGAATGCTCAGATTTCTTAACTAGGTCAAAATTGCGATCATCTTAATAGCCGTAAACTTTAAAATAGCAAATGGCTGAAAATGTGCGCAAATTCTTGAAAAGCGCCCTCGTGGTCAATTTTGACCCAAAACGTCAATTTTGAAGAAAACGCAATGTCCAATTTTATGTAACTTTCAAATTTAGCTAGTTTGAGCTCATTTCAAGCCTCGATTTAAGTGGGAGCTAGGAGTTTTTTGCCCCCCGGTTGCCAAGTTTTAGCTCCTGGTGTTTTCAAATTTTACATAGCAAAGTATAGGAGCGGGAGCTACTTTTGTCAGAAAAGTTACAAAGAAGCTCCCGGTTCACACATCCTTAAATCGAGGCTTGGCTCATTTACATATGGGCAGTTCCAAGCAAAACAGGACATTACAAAATAATTGAAAAAAGGCTGTAAGTTTACAATTTAAAGTACTACCATCACATATTTAGTATCAAATGAAAGATATTTTCAAGCTCTTTCAAATGAGCTATTTTTCTTTTTAATTGATTTACATTAAGTATGATTTTTTTTGAAAAAACCTGATTTTTGGTAAAAAATTGTGATTTTTTTTTCAGAAAAATGCCCATTTGTAGCACCCTTGTCTGACCCCTTCTTATGCTTTTATATAAATTTTGTTGCTTTAAGTTGCTAACTTACCACTTACATTTTCATAAATTTACATGTTTAACATGATTTTGTTTTTTCTTATGTATTTTATTATGAATTTTGCATTGTGGACAAAACGTCATTCCGTAACGGTCATTCCGTAACGCTCTCATTTGTCGGTCTTTTCGTCATATTTCAAAAAATATTTAACCAATTTTAACCAGGAAGTTGTCATATTGTAGGTAAAGGTATACAGAATCACCCATAAGTCAATAAAACGTGATACATTTCTAAATATCAGAAAGTTTTATCAATGTCTAAATGACTAGAAAAATCATGTCCATTTTGTGTCATTCCGTAACGGCAATTATAAAAATCAATATTTCATTAATTAAAAATCTGATGGTCAAAATTTGTACCATATCTGAAAGAGTTTAGTAGTTGCTATTAAAGTATATTATTAGTTTGGTGAGAAGTAATAAACTTTTCAAGATATTATGATTTCAAACATGAAAATGCTTTGTGAATGTCATTCCGTAACGCTTGGAACTGCCCATATATTTAGACACCAAAATCACAGCAACAAGCCACAAAATGAGTTATATGAAAGATTTTATACTCAAACCCACTCCTCCACAAGGATCAGATATGGTGACACAAGAGGGCGCTGCACACTTTTTGCTTGGACCCCTGACTGAAGATTTTGTCAGTTTATGTTGAGATAAGGTCAAATGGAATTTAAACAAATTGTTACCTGGGCAAAACAAAAAAATCACCCATTTAAAGCCCACTCCTTATGTTAACACGTTTGCTAACACCTGCAGTGAAAATCGGCAAACCCGCGATTCCTGAACAACGAATCAAAACAAAGCGTGTGGCGCTCACATTGAACAGCGCACACGCGGAGTGCATTAGACATTTTCAATGCACTCCGCGTATTTTAGTTTCTTGCTTTCTGATAAGTTCGACACTACTAAGAGTTAAGGCTGGGAATTTCGGGCGGGCAAACGGGTACCCGCCCGATATAAGGTACCCGGGTACCCGAAATAAGGTGCCCGATACCCGAAATGTAAAAAAATATATATATATATTTTTTTTTTACATTTTTTTTTTTTACATTTATTTTAATTTTCCAAGTCCAAAACAGGACCTTAGATGACCTATATTTCAGATTCATGGGTTGATCATGTTAACCGTTTATCATTCTCATATGTATGTCTCTGTTGTTTAGAAAAATGAAAATATTTCTTAATTAATTGTGACACCAAGATAGAGGTTACATGGAAATGATGGGTCACATGCCAAAACTAAGTGATACCCATTATAGTCCTAAGAAACAGGCGCAGAATATCCTTAACCTTTGGTGTTATAGAAATGGACAGGAAGCTACAAGGGGTGCCTTAGATGACCTATATTTCAGATTCATGGGTTGATCATGTTAACCGTTTATCATTCTCATATGTATGTCTCTGTTGTTTAGAAAAATGAAAATATTTCTTAATTAATTGTGACACCAAGATAGAGGTTACATGGAAATGATGGGTCACATGCCAAAACTAAGTGATACCCATTATAGTCCTAAGAAACAGGCGCAGAATATCCTTAACCTTTGGTGTTATAGAAATGGACAGGAAGCTACAAGGGGTGCGCATTAGTAGGCCTATACTCCAATATTTTTTTAATTGAAAAAAAAAATTGGGAAAAAAAAAAGTTTTTTTGTTGTTGTTTTTTTTGGCGGAGGGGGGGGGGGGGGGGGGGGGTCGGGTACCCGGGTACACAAATACCCGAAATTCCCAGCCCTACTAAGAGTGTATGAAAGTATATCAATAGCGATTCGAGAGTGTAATATTAGCTTTAAATTTGCAGGCAAGCTTCAAAAAACAAAATCCCTGACCGTACAATGAATCAGTATTTAGTAACCTATCCTTATATACAACTAATAGCCACTAAAGTGCAGCTGTAGCTTATTGATTTGAACCTGCGCTTGCCCGCTTGCTTGCAAAATACACTCTGTGCAAAAAGAAAGTATACTTTTTTTTGTGTGTTGCCTCAAGTGCCAAAAATCTTGAAGTCGGGTCGGCCAATTTTCCTTTTTTTCTTCTGACAAATATTACTGTGCGGTCCATGACAAGACAATTGGTAAATGTCAATTTGACTAAAGTTTCTAGTGTGATACTGTTTATACTAGTTTAAAAGCAATCTATTCAAGCAACTTATTCATTTCAAGCAGAAAATAGTAAAAAATATTTTGACAAATTCTGTAAAATTTAAAAAATGTAACCTTTATTTTTGAGATTTTAGGGTCGGTCGGCGACGGTCGCTGAGGGCAACATAACTAAATCTTGATGCTTAATGTCAATACTAATTTATACCATTTCAGAGTTTTGTGTAAGCTACATTTTGATATCTTGTTTGCTACAGAAGATAGAAACATCAAGTTGAAAATCAGGCCAGCAATCAGAACATCTACCTTTAACACTCAGTATTACTAATATTGATTGCCCCGTGCTTACGGATAGGAGCACAACTTTAGGTAATTCAACTCGGATCTGGGCAGGCAAGCACGCATTGAATAAGCCCATGTATACATTTTTAAACTGCATCAAGTTTTCACAAATTTTCTTCAATCTTGTAAGAAAGGTAATTGCTTGCCCTCGTCCTTCCGACCATCTCATACGGTCCCGACTGAGATTTTTTTAGTTGGTCAAAAATAATCAATCCTAAAAATAGAAGAAACCCATGGAGATTTTTATAGTGTTGTACGAAAAGAGTTTGCATTCATTATTAATTCAAGTGACAATGCAAACAAACAAAAATAAAAATTGTTTTTTACCTCGAGATATTTGTCTTTTGCATATTGTTGTTTGTGAGTGTTCATATTGTTATAAAGGATAATTATTTTTTTAAATCCGACCTACGGACCTTTCTTTTTTGAGGGCATCTATATGGGCAAGCAAACAACAACCAAAAATTCTTAATAGTTAGTATTTAAGCAGGGGTAGAATTTCGCTGCGAATCAATTCGCAAATCACTACCACGCAAATCCAGTTGGATTCCCGCAAAAAAAAAGTCCAAAACAGGACATTAGATGACTGACTGGTAGTTGACCCTTAGTCAACAAACATGCCGAATTTGGAAGTTGTGCAAGCTTATAGCCTTATTCTGGATATTATTTTCATTAATTTTGCAATAATCCATGGATACTCAAAATTGGCGAGAATCTGGATTCTCGCAAAATCCTTCCGCGAGAATCTTAACAGATTCTCGCGGTTGGTTTATCTGGGTAATTTCTATTGGCTTGCAGGTTCGTCATGTTTGTATACTAGTTACTACACCTGATTCTGTAACTGCAGCCAGGGCTTGTAATAAGCAAGACAGAGAGTAAATTTACACCCTGCTAACTGCCAATTCTTATGCAAATGACATTAGACATTAGACTTTAGACAATCGTATCTCTTTGAGTACATCCAGGAACCAATGCGTACCCATCTCGGTTCGTGCAATGTATGATGCGCATGGTGAAAACATGCAACACCGCATTTTCTTTGCGCAGTTTGTCGCACATAATTTCTGCAAGTATTGCTTAAAAACAATTGAGTGTTGAATGTTTTATAATAACTAAAATGCCCCTTAGGAAAGGTGACGACTCCTGGACCAATCTGAATAAAACCTTCAAAATCAACTTGAGGATGCTTGGCCTGATATAAAGGGGTCAAAAAAAGTAAGTTCCCCCCCCCCCCCTCCCTAAAATTTGATAACGTTTGTTTGCATAACTCCACACACAAATGTTCCACACACAAATGTACCATTTGAAAAATTGAAACATTTATCAAAAGATAACGCTTGGCTATCCATGTTGCAAAATAATTTTTTTCAATAGCATGTTTACTTTTTCCAAATCATACACATTTCCCCAAAATGATGTTTTCAGAAAAGGTGTCAGTTTTCAAAATCTTATGCAAGAAAGTTACAAAAATGTCTCCAGTGCTGTTTAAAATTAATTTGAATTGTCTTTATTTTCAATTAAAAAAAGTCTTTTCTTTCTTTTGCTGGTCCTTATTTGAAATTAAAAATAAAATGATTTTATTTCATTCATGACTAACCAATTCACGTCAATATCTTCCCTGTATCGTTGAAAAGTGCCATTTTTCGGAAAACATCATTTTGGGGAAATGTGACTGGCTTTGGAAAAGTAAACATGGTATTGAAAAGGGAAACTTAGCGTTGGTAGCCAAGGGTTATCCCGTTTTATAAATGTTTTAATCTTTCACAACGCCTATTTGTGTGTGGATTTATGCATACAAACTTGTATAGAATCTTGAAAAGTGCCACTTTTTTTTTGAAAACATCATTTTTGTGAAATGTGACTATTTTGGGAAAAGTAATAAAGATATTGAAATGGAGAAACTTTTTTTGCTTTTCATAAGTGTTTCAATATCTCAAAATTTTTAATTATGCGTAGAGTTATGCAAACAAACATGATCAAATTTTAGGTGGGGGAGACTTACTTTTTTTACCCCTTTATATCAACATGTTAACATAGCTAATCAAATTGCCCAAAGGTATGCAAGTCATAACAAAATTGTCACTTCTTCAAATGATAGTGGATGTTAACATTTTGTGATACATGTAGATCTATAAATCCAGGTTCTGATACCGACTTTATTTATATAATACGTATACGTATTTACTCAGTAATTACCTTGCGCTGCGTGTTCTCTTCCTCCTGACGTTTCTCGTAGTGACCGAAATCGTCAAAGATGGAAGTCGTATGACGATACGAGTGGATGATTTTGACCACCTGCTTGGCCTTCTCCAGAGGCACCTCCTGAGTGTCCCGAGAGTTTGTCACCGGCTTATTGTCGTTGTTCTCCAACCGGATGTGCCGCAGTTGACTATTGGGCACGTCTTTGACGTACACCCATTTGACGTCAAAGCGGCCCTTCCACTTATCCTGTGCCCACACTCCAGTGTTGACATTGTAGTCCACTCCAGAAATCATCTGGGCAATTCCGCAGAAGTGTCCGCTACCGTTTACACTATACAATAGATAAATCGGTCCTTTGCCCTTTCGCTCACGGAAGGCCTGGTCCAGACGCTTGTTGCCGTGCTCCGTACTGCACCAGATACCGTACTTGATTGAGCGATGGATGTCGTCCTCCGAGTAGCTCTTGATGATGAACATACGGGAGTTCTTAATATCAATGACAAACGAATTAGGGTTGTATTCATTGGCAGATCGTAGCTTTTCTAGCACTGGATTTGGAGGGGCAGGGGGCCCAGAAGGCTGTCCTCCTGATGAGGCAGAAATTGGGGTCAGTCCAGCGGTGCCACCACCGCCACTAGACGCATTGGTACGAGAGGCATAACTGGCACTACCTGCATCACCCCGCCCGTGCTGGTTGGAAGGATTACTCCAGCGCTGAGGCTGCACATGAGCCTGTGGTCTCTGCTGTTGTCCCTGACCTTGTTGGTGGTTACCCCCTCCTTGGCCCCCTTGTCCCTGATTACCTCCGCGTGGCCCTTGCACAGACCCACCACTCTGCTGCTGCTGTTGTTGCTGCTGCTGTCCCCCGGCGGATAATTGAGGTTGTCCCTGCTGGCTGCCCTGCTGATTCTTAGCGTTCTTATCCCCACCGTTCCATGTCCCGATAGTCATGGTCTGTTTCATTGGTGGTAACTGGGTTGGAACAGGTGCATGGGATCCAGTCTTTGCTTTCACTTTAGGCTGCGGTTTCGCTGGCTTGCTAGCAATGGCCGCCCACGATTGCGGTTTGGGTGCGGCGGAAACACTTGCAGCCGGTGGCGCGCTAGAGGCAGGTTGGGCAATACTAGTCGTCGGTGCTTGTGATACCGTTTTAACAGAGTCTTCGGGTCTGCCAGAGTCCCGGACTAACACCCCGGCACCTGCGTTCACTTTATCAACGGCAGTACTACCGATGCTCAATCCCGACATTCCCTGTTCAACGGCTTTCATACCATGAGCCTTGCCATCATGCTCAAGTCCATTAATCCCCTGGTAACCACCACGCTGTCCCGCTCCCGCCGTTTGCGCTCCTCCTGGGTACCCACGGGAGTAATCATAATACGACGTCCCCTGGGCGGGAGCCTGCGGCGGTTGCTGCGGGTTTCGTGACGGCTGCGTGCCCTGTCCCTGCTGAGGGGCGGCGGAGCTGTTGCCCCACGACCCGGTCACAAAGTCCGCATTTCCTGGAAAAAAATTAAACGACTGATTGAGATATGGCGGCGTGGTGCCCGGTTGGTTATAGTAGTCCGCTGCTGCATAGGTGGAGTCGTACTGGTAGTTGTTGAAGTTGAAATTATCGCCAGCCGTCGACCATGTGGTTTCACTCCCAGGCATGGTATATTGGAAGGAATAGGGATAATAACTGGCCGCCATGTACGAGTCCGGCGCCGCCATGTTAGGCCCGGAAGTATAGCCCTGCTGTTGTAGTTGCAATTAACACACGTCGGATATATACGAAGCACATCCACGGTAAAGTAATCCAAACAAGCATCCATCCATGAGTGCAATGAAAGAGAAAAAGAAAAGAACAGTGTCAGTAAGAATACACAATTTCATTCCCAAAAATATACTGAATTTTACACCCAGGGACTGATATATATTTACATGCCCAGGGAGTTGAAATTGAACATCCCAGGTTCAAAGCTAAAATATGTAATAAATAATGCCAATGTTGGCACATTTTTCTCCCTCCTCTCCTTATCCCCCTTCCAAAAAAGAGGCACATTGACTTGATTTTGATGCATGTTTTTAAATTTCAAAAAGGTACAGATTTTTGTAACTTGAATTCAATCACAATTATCTACTGATTGAGCTGAATATGAATCAACATGACGAGTCTAATTTTAAAATGGCAAATTGCGAAAGCCATTATACACCCACCCACCTCCAATCAATGTTTCCATTGTTATCACCACACACCCGCCCCATTTTCTGGCATTGCATTATTCCACCCACATATCGGTGAAATTGCTAATTAATAATGATGTATATGGCCATGTGTTATGAACTCGCCACCCTTAGCGTTACATTACAAATATTATGAATGTTTACACCAATTGAGTTTCAAATCGGAATATCTCCACAACTATCAACCTTAAACTAGCAAAGGTATACATTTTTGGAAAGCTGAAGGCATAAGCAATCTAAATATACACATTTCAACTCATTATACAGGGTGACCTTGAAATTATACAGGGTGGAAAAAATAAATTCCGGATAAAAAGTGGGTTACTTAGTGCATTGCTTATTACTAACTTACAGTAATAAACTGAAAGTAAACAATATGTATTTGGTTAGAGGATGGGTGAAGCCTACTGACCATGGAGAAAGAAAAATCACAGTTGCTTGTTAATTTCTGAATACAGGGTGTTCCAAATTATGTTAATTTTTTTTTACAATTCAACCTATTTTGAACTGAAACATTTTAGCCCTAACCCTAACTGAAAAAGTAAGTCCATATTTGGATTCCTTATCAAATTCCCTTTCAGAAAATGTATACTTTGACTATGATAGGATAAGTAATTAAAAAAATACAGCAATTTTTAGATTTTAAAGACATCCGCATTACTTAATACAGTGTTCAATATGAAAACGGGTAGTTTCGTAAGTAAAAGTTCGTATTTTATAGACTAAACTGATCATAAAGAGTTCAAAATGATTAAAAACAATTAGCAGAATTGTTTAGCTGTAAATTAGGACCAAAACCAAGGTTGTAGCCCCTGTAGTACTTAAGTAGTAGTAGATTGCACACGTGAAACGCGGCGTTCCCATAGAGTTTGTGTGTACCGCATCCCCCCCCTCCGCATCCCCCCCCTCCTCCACCTCGACTGTTCGCACTTCAATCAACCATAACTTTGTTAATTGAGAAGCTATGTTGTTCATATTTACAGGTTTGTTAGTGGTATTAATTAGCTTTTAAATGAGACCAGAAACATGACTATAGCATTTTGTTTTGCTGAGATATGATGAATTAAACAGATCACAATTTGAAAATCCGTAACGACACCACCATTTTTGGGTGGCGAGTTCAAAACGCATGGCCATATTGTAATGTATGCGGCCATATCATTTAGTAAAGCACAGACACTACACTATTATTTGATCAGATGTCAACTTATAATTAGCAGTTACGTCAATTCCATATGTGTATGATGTATATTGTAATGTATGCGGCCATATCATTAGTAAAGCACAGACACTACACTATTATTTGATCAGATGTCAACTTATAATTAGCAGTTACGTCAATTCCATATGTGTACACAGCCGCAGCAAAACGTGCAGTTGTCGCTCTAAGAAAAAGTTGAGATTTTAATACCAACAAAAGGAGCTTTTTGGATGCTTCAACATGACACCTTTGTGGTTCAAATTGGAACAGCATTCTGATTTTCCCTACATGCCTAATTCATCAATATGCATTTTACCGACAACTGCACAAGTTTGCCATGACAGTATACACATACAGTCATCAAAAAGTAACTATACAGGTAATAAATGGGCTTCTTACTCTTAAAATATATATCCTACCTAAAATATTAAATTATGAAGCTGTTGAGAAATTTGTCTTCTTTAATATGAGATATTGCACGCTAGGATCGGGTAATTATTGAGGAAGTGGCACTCAAAAATGTAAGGAGAAGTCCGATTTTCATTTTCACATTTTTATTTTCTACACACGGACCAAATCTACGGGTATCTTATTGATTACCGGTAGTGCAATTGGGGGATACATGCGCAGGTTGGACAGTCGGCCGCATTGTTCCTATGGATCAATACGCCACACACACGCTACCTGTCATTCTCTCCCCCGTGTTGAAATATAAAATGTGAATTTGAAATTGTGCCTTTACCTTACATTTTGGATTGTCGCTTCTTAAATATTCAACCGATCCTAGCGTGCAATATCTCATATTAAAGAAGATAAATTTCTCATAAACTTTATGATTTAATATTTCTAGGTAGGATATATATTTTTAGTGTTAAAAGTACATTTATTACCTGTATAGTTACTTTTTTTGATGACTGTATTATGTACATTGTATACAGGCAGTGCAGTGTTCCCACTGCACACAATAACTGCCAAAATAATCTACCAAAGCTCTATGGGGTGGAAGGGACAGCATGTCACCTCTTGCGGAATCTGCTAGAGATCCATTGATTTCACCGATGAGGGCATTGGACAAATTTAATCAATCATAAAATACAGTCTTAAATATGTGCATGTACAATCTCAATACTCATTTGTTTAGTAATTGATTTTATGTATGCTTTCATTCCATTTCGCTTTTGTATGATGCTATGGGGTACATTAAAAACAGAAACATTCTATGATGTACTGTATAACTACTTAATTTCATGAAGGATTTAATTTCGGGAATTTTGCAAGGGATGTGGACTCGCAAAATTAAATACCTGCGAAAATCACAAACCGACAATTTTGCATTGAAAGTAACAGTAAAATGTCCAGATTCACAAAATTAAATGCCCACTAAAAAAGCAGTAATTATAAATTCGCAAAAATATCGTATTTTACAGACTTTATAATGTATGTTACGCAGTGATAACATAGTTGCTATGTGTTCGACCATTATTGTCTTTGTTAGAGCATGATCACATGACAATAATCATAGTACACGTAACAAAACTGCATGATAAACTAATTCTCAGAAGAGAAACTATAAAAATGCAGAAATAAAAAACAAACCAATAAACCAAGGCATTGAGCTAGCTCAATGATGTCATTAACATAATACACTTTCATTTCCTGGCCAATATAATATTATTGCACCATGATACAAATTGTATGAATAGAGTTGAGTTTTGGGTGGAGTGTCACTGAATGCATTGAAGTACCTACCACAGTAACCACACATCCATGGTTAGGGCCAAGGACCAAGGTACAGTGTAAAGGATAGATCCAGATGAAAGGCATGAATAGAGTTGAGTTTTGGGTGGAGTGTCACTGTATGCAATAAAGTACCACACATCCATCCATGGTATAAACCATGATAACAGTGTAAAGGAAAGATTCAGGATGAAAGGCGGTCCATCCAGGATGCCTTCAAAGAATGGCAAGGTATAATTGCCCCGGGGAGGGGGGCACTCACTTTTTGGGGGGTGTAGGGGTGTGCCGCCCAGGGTCTCAAAAAGGGGGGAACTGAAATGAGTGGATTTTATGACGAAAAATAGGGTCTTAGGAACCATTTTTTTTCTCAAAAAAGTAGCTCTTGAGAAATGGCCTATAGTTCAATTCTGATTCGCAAGAACGCAAATTTTCCAAAAAAAAATGGTTTTAGAACGCAAAATTTTCAAAGAATTGGTGCTTTGGAATGCAAAATGTCTCAATTTTTGATTTTCAATAAAAATTGGGGTCTTAAGAACTGATGCAGGCTCAAAAGGGGGGTCATAAGAGCTAGCAGCAGAGGGTGAAAAACGGGGTCTTCAGCGCGGCACATACAGTTAAGCCCACAATTATTCATACCCCTTGGAAAATATGAGTTTTTTGCGTTTTTCTCATATCTATACCAGCTGGAGTGGTGGAACTTTCGCTTTACACTAAAGACAATTAGTTTGCAAGTACAAATCAATATATTTGGGCTCAACATTTTTTGCATACCAATAGAATTGAACAAGAATTATGTTTTTATGCCTGTCCAAAATTATTCATACCCCATACCAAGTTTATGGATTGAGGCCACTTTTTGTGATAATACACATGTTTTTGACATTCCAAACATTCTTTATATTGTGTGATAGGCTTTTATATTGTTATGTAATTATTCCATGATGTGTGCATACAATGTGGATGCATTACAAATGTGTCCTATTGAATGTACAGTGAGGGATATTATAGGACAACACTCTAGCTCTTTGGAAGCATGGCGAACAAGATTAAATAACTTTTTTGTGCATATTGTGAATGCTCACAAAGAGGGGGAAAGGCTGCAGAGCTATTTCGAAACAATTCCAAGTGCAAGAATCCACCACACGAAGCATAATTAGGAAGAACAAGACGTTCAACTCACTTAAAAACATTGAAGAATGCAGTCGGAAGCCAGCGGTGTCCCCTTGTTTGGCAAGAAAAGTATTGCGAAAGGCCAACAACAATCCACAGATCACCATCAATGCTCTCCTGAACAACCCTGGCAATTATTGGACCAAGATATCATGGCAGACACTTCAGCATATATGGCACATGAGAGGTCTCCATGGAGGCCGACCAAGAAAGACTCTACTCCTTAAAAGAGACACAGAGAAACTTGTCTTGCATCTTAAGCAACCCCAACACTGAAGACCAAAAACTTGGATCTTTGTCCAGAAGTGCTCTTGCAAATGCTAGATGAGTTTCTCATTGTCTCTTTTCAGGAGTAGAGTCTTTCTTGGTCGGAGCCCATGGAGAACTCTTGTGTACTATGTCTGCTGGAGTGTTTGCCTTAATATCTTGGTCCAAGACTCACCAAGGTCGTTCAGGAGAGCATTGACGGTGATATGTGGATTGTTGTTGGCCTTTCACCATACTTTTCTTGTCAAACAAGGGGACACTGTTGGCTTCCGACCGTGTTCTTCAGGGTTTTAACTGATTTTAACTGATTTTAACTGTCTTGTTCTTCCTAATTATACTTTTTATGGTGGAATTTGGCACTTGAAATTGCTTCGAAATAGCTTTGTAGCCTTTCCCCTCTTTGTGAGCATTCACAATGCACAAAAAAGGTCCTCACTGAGTTATTTGATCCCCTTCGCCATGCTGCCAAAGAGCTAGAGTGTTGTCCTATAATATCCCTCACTATACATTCAATAGGACACATTTGTAATGCATCCACATTGTATGGAATAATTGCATAACAAAATAAAAGCCTATCACACAATATAAAGAATGTTTGGAATGTCAAAAACATGTGCATTATCACAAAAAGTGGCCTCAATCCTGAGACTTGGTATGGGGTATGAATAATTTTGGACAGGCACAAAAACACAATTCTTGTTCAATTCTATTGTTATGCAAAAAATGTTGAGCCCAAATATATTGATTTGTACTTGCAAACTAATTGTCTTTAGTGTAAAGCAAAAGTTCCACCACTCCAGCTGGTATAGATATGAGAAAAACGCAAAAAACACATATTTGTCAAGGGGTATGAATAATTGTGGGCTTAACTGTACCTATACCCTTTTCCAATGTCAGTACCCCCCCCCCCCCCCGGGATAATTGCCTGAGTGCCATGCCATTGGCCATGATAGCAAGCCAAGTGGTTAAATGTACAAACTTATAGATATTGAATCCAAAGTTTTCTGGTTCTTGAATTGAAACCCCTCTATGCGTTAATAATTGTGGAACAAATGTGTTCCTGAAATGTGTGAAATTTAACGCAGCTGTGTAGTGATGCTCGGTAAAGAAATTATGCCAGGAAAGGGTTGTGTACACAAAAGAGGTTAAAAAAACCTGATTAAAATAACTCTTTTAAGTTCTCGTGGGAAATTATGTTATTTATTCTTTTATTAGAACAATTCCTATGATACAACACCAGAGTGTTTTAAATTGCCACAGTATTTATCATAAGTGTCGGCTCAAAAATAATTGGCACTGGGCCACCTGTTACAGTGTTTGGTTAATAACCCTAAACCCTGGAAGTATTGCAAAGGGGGATGGACCAAAGAACTGGGGAGGGGGTTAAATGGGGGCACCAACAAAATTAGGTCCCCGCCCACGGAGTGACAGGTGCGGGAGACAACCACCACACCACAAGCGCCGGGCTGCCCAGACTAAATTTTCACAGACCATACCCCAATAACTCAGTTGTCATTCTCAGTCTAAGCCTTATGCATTAAACCATAATGCTCTACAGTATTTATGATTAAACACTGACCAGGAAATTTGCCTAGTTCCATCCATAATTTGACAAAGCTAATAAAAATATCAATCTGCGCATTTACCAACAAGCATTTATCAAGGGTCAAGAAAATTGCCATTTTACTGTATTTTAAACTTAAAGGCACCAACCATTTCCATAAACATTTTAAAATTGTGAAACTTGGTAAATACCTTTATAACAATTTCTTTATTTACAATGTACATGTAAGTTGAATGAGACATAATTGGCCTATTTGTAATGTACAAAAACCGAATGCATTGGATAGGACTGGGAATTACCCATTATAACTATATTGGATTGTGCCATTTGTTTCAACTAGCCTTGCTTGCCTATTGCATGACTATATCATCTATGGGAATTTCCCAGATCAAAGCAACAATGACATTACATTGCAATGGGTAATGTCACAAGGAAATGACAACACAGCAATTGTGTACTTTCCGTTGTTGCAAGGGTTTTTAAAGCCATCGGGCCTCATAATAATTTCTGTCTACAGTGTGTAACCAGAGGCACGTGATTTTTAGGTTTACCAATGGTTAATAAGCCTCTGCTTATTTCAAGGCCTGAATACAGAATACGACCGTGTTTAACTAAATTTGTCACTTATTAGTATTACTTAAATTAATGTAAAGGATCACTAAATTACAAATGTATCTATACAGCAAATATTCAAATCTGTCAGAATGCAAACAATGGATAAAAAGTGCACATTTTTATAGATTAATTGTTTGCACTTAGCTGATTTTGAAACGTACCATTTGAGAGTGTATTATGTAAACGACAACAATATTTCGTGTGTTTAGTAGTGTTTTCATTTTCGTGATTCCAGCTTCCACGCTTACAGTACTGGAAGGTAAATGATTCATCATCTAATAATTATAATCTCAATATTTACAGGCCTCGTGTATATTTTGCCATGATTATTCCCTCGACCCATTTCATAATTCCTTTAGGCTCTTATCCCGGATTGCAAACTGCTTTTCTAACCCAGTTGATTGATAACGTGGTTTCGAGACTATTCAATAAATCCAATAGCGATTTTTAGGTGGTATCAAATTGTTTACTTCTCAATCGCATTGACACTCTCTAAAAGCAGGTCTTTTGAGTCGATTATGCAAGATGCAAATCTGCTTTACTACCCCGTTTTCTTTTGCACAACTCAAGCTACTTGTAGTTGCAAACTTGAGTGATATAAACGTGGTCTAAATCTACAAAAGTATGACAAATATATGAACATTTCAGACAGGCAAAATATTTATCTGTGCTCATCAACTGATCAATGGCCTCTGGTGACACACCAAAGGTCAGTTTACTGCTCAGAATAGGATGCAACTTCACACCATGTCTGCTGGATTATCATAACTAACTAGGGGAGGTGGGGGTTAGTTGAAACATATAAATTAATTCATATTAAAGTGCTACCGCCCATCTGTATAGTATGCAATTGCAATCCAATGATAGTAGGTCAGGCAATGTGTCAATTTTGACTTCCTTCAAAATAACCTTCGCAATTGTTTGCCAAGTGAAACTAATCCCAAAATTGTCCCTAGTCATAAATTTAATCTTTCTCAGATATTAAGAAAATCTATTCATTTTTAAAAATTGAATAATTGGGAGGGAAAAATAAAAGTTATATTTTAGCACCACAACTTTCATATTATAAATGGAAACCATCAAAATTCCCTATACTTTCTATTGCACCCACATGAACTTGAAAAAGTGGACATACTACAAAGTTATATTCATTTCATCATTACTTAGTATTATTGTTTTAACAAAACCTACAAGAATGTTTATGTTCCATCAGCTTATAAACCTAGAATACCAAAAAGCTAACACAGTAGTTCAACGGGTTCCCAGTTTACAGATATACCTAGACGCAAATTCCAAATTTCATCCCATTATATTTTTTCATAAATTTGTTTAAGGTCATGCGTTATGAACTCGCCACCCTAGCGTTACATCACAAATATTATGAATTTTTACACCAATTGAGTTTCAAATCGGAATATCTCCACAACTATCAACCTTAAACTAGCAAAGGTATACATTTTTGGAAAGCTGAAGGCATAAGCAATCTAAATATACACATTTCAACTCATTATACAGGGTGACCTTGAAATTATACAGGGTGGAAAAAATAAATTCTGGATAAAAAGTGGGTTACTTAATGCATTGCTTATTACTAACTTACAGTACTTAATAAACTGAAAGTAAACAATATGTATTTGGTTAGAGGATGGGTGAAGCCTACTGACCATGGAGAAAGAAAAATCACAGTTGCTTGTTAATCTCAGAATACAGGGTGTTCCAAATTATGGGTTTTTTTTTTTTACAATTCAACCTATTTTGAACTGAAACATTTTAGCCCTAACCCTAACTGGAAAAGTAAGTCCATATTTGGATTCCTCATCAAATTCCCTTTCAGAAAATGTATACTTTGACTATGATAGGATAAGTAATTAAAAAATTACAGCAATTTTTAGATTTTAAAGACATCCGCATTACTTAATACAGTGTTCAATATGAAAACGGGTAGTTTCGTAAGTAAAAGTTCGTATTTTATAGACTAAACCGATCATAAAGAGTTCAAAATTATTAAAAACAATTAGCAGAATTGTTTAGCTGTAAATTAAGACCAAAGCCAAGTTTGTAGCCCCTGTAGTACTTAAGTAGTAGTAAATTTAATCAAGTTTGCACACGTGAAACGCGGCGTTCCCATAGAGTTCGTGTGTACCGCATCCCCCCCCTCCTCCACCTCGACTGTTCGCACTTCAATCAACCATAACTTTGTTAATTGAGAAGCTATGTTGTTCATATTTACAGGTTTGTTAGTGGTATTAATTAGCTTTTAAATGAGACCAGAAACATGACTATAGCATTTTGTTTTGCTGAGATATGATTAAGCCCCGGACGTTCCCGCGATCACGGTTTTCTCGGCGTGAATCTCGGGATTTACCATTTGCCTCGGTTTTCTAAAAGTATGCCGAGATTTCGCGGAATTGTTGGTTTTTTCCTCAACAAAACAAAATTTCAAATTTCTACACAAAAATCGACCGTAATTAGTCCAAGAAAATCTTGAAATGTCATGTTAAATTTCGATCTATCGTACCAATCATACCAATGCAAACTTGGTTGGGAAAATCCCCCCGGAAAATACCTTTTATATGTAAATAATGTCTGGTTCCCGTATGTTACTTTCCCCATGTTACGCCGCGCCGTAAAATTTGTATCATCAAAATTTGATCAAATTGAGATCGCACATGTTCTGACGTAATGCATCCCATAATGATTCATGATGCGAGATTATGCCGCCTAGGTTGCTGGAAACGGGTTTCATCACAGTGGTTTCATAAAGAATTGACTAAGACTCTGCCGCCCTCTACATTTTGCTATCAATTTAACGCACGGTAATTTTTCGGATCGACTGGAAGCCACTGGGGGATGTACTCAATCATTCAAGATGGCGGCGCGTGTTCAAAACAAATATTTCTTCCGTATCAAAAATGTTAAAACGGAGGACATTAATTGGAATTTTACGCAAATTATGAAACCCCTCTGCCAAGGGATTAATTTGGAAATAAATATATTTTCTTGCAGAGAAGAAAAATGGACTATAAAGTAAGCTTATTTACTTTTTAAAGAGGTGATATTTGGGGGTGATTTTTCGGGTCATATTTTTGGTCGCGGTTTCTCGCATTTGGTTTATTTTCGCGGTATTTCTTGGTTTTGGTTGCAAATCCCGCGATTCGCGGTTTTAGTAATCTCGCCTCACGTTTTTTGCCTAAAAAAATCGCGGGATACTCCGGGGCTTAGATATGATGAATTAAACAGATCACAATTTGAAAATCCGTAACAACACCACCATTTTTGGGTGGCGAGTTCAAAACGCATGGCCTTATAAACTACATTTGTAAGTTACATCCTGTTTCCACACAGAGAACGCTCAAAGAAACATGGACTCAGTACATATTGTTTGACATTTATCAAAATTAAATTTTTCTTCACAAATTTTGAAATGTCATCATTTTTTTTTGTTTTTGTATTTTCAGGCCAACTGTATGAAGTGACTTTTAGGGAGGTACTGGTAGGTTCATTTTTGCAGAACGGCTAATTTCTGTAAAGCAAACAACTCACAATCACACTAAAGATGTAGACCCTACATGGTACCTACATTGTACAGTATATGGGACGAAACTTCTCAAAGAAAACATTTTAATTATGAATTCAATATCATCATTCGATTCATTAAAATAATTTGAAGCGAAATATAACAAATGATGAATCTGGACACTACATTAATTTTCACATTCATGAAAGCACCTGCCATATATGCACAGGCGAAATAAATCCCTAAAGCCTAAAATTAAAATGATCGTAAATATATACAGTTCCAATGTGCCATGTAATTAAAAATGCCAATATAAACGATTCACCACAAAATCATGGATTGTCAAAAAATTTCAGTAGAGTAAAATATTAAGAGAGGGCGAAAATAATAAAACCTAGGAGTTCGAACAACGGGCAAGGCCAACTCCATCACCCAACTGCACAAAGAAAGTTTAGCATTACAATGACCATGAAACCTATTCAGTCAGTGCTAATTGACCAAGTAGGAATTTAAATCAACCAAAGATTTTCTTCTTTATTTTTTATTTCAACCCACAAAGAAATTGGTCCGCACCATGGGTTTACAGATGTACGTAATGTTTGTTAGGTACAAATTGCTATTTTAGGAAGTCGTGTTCTGTCATCTTGTGTGTTGAACTTTGAATCAACTGAAATTCCCAAATTTAGGTTTGTAAAATGCCAAATCTGAACTGATTAATTAATCCTGCTAATATTATTATACCAGTGACAAAGCCTAAAACCACTTCATATATTTCTGATGTTCAATTTCTGAATTGCTTAATTTTGTAATTGTCCTGAGATTTAAACTCTTTGCTGGTTTTTTCTTTCTGCACATGAGAACAAATTTGGTGAACAGTTAGTACATGTACATACATTAATAATTTGCGCCTTTTTTTGGGGGGGGGGGGGGGGTGGGGGGGGGGGAGGGGCTAGCTAAACTTTGCGCGAAAATAAATGGAGCACAAAATGTACACTTATAATACAGTTATACTATTATAGGAAGTAGGAATATGATCACACATGTAGTGATAAAGGGTGCAAGGGCAAAGCACCACAATGTGCATAACAGTAACACTTTGGCATACAACCCAACATGTTTTAACTTTAACTGAGGGGGAACTTAGTGCCACCACCATCATGAGTGTCAGTCCATTAGTATGTGTACATGCATCTATTATAGGCCTACATGTACACGTGTACAACATACATGTAGAAGGTGGGAGCCCACTGTGCAAATGATACCTGTCAATCTGATCCTCTGAGTGAGATTTGACATTCGACCTTGACCTAAACCAGTTCACAGAGTGTCTGGGCATGGGGCAAACCTGGCTCATAAATCACACCTGGGATCAGAGAACATCATAAAACAGTCTAGCTGGTCTCCTCCCTCAAATGACCAATTGGTAAACTCCCTATCACACTTCATAAGGGACGCACCATTTGATTTTCAGGGGGGGGCATGGAAGTTGGGGTCGGGCGGAATTTTTTTTTTTCTCCACCGAAGTAGGCGGAATTTTTTTTTTTCGCCGCCTTCGGCGGCAAGTTTTTTTGTTTGTTTTGCAAATGCGGCAAAGTTTTTTTTTTTTAGGGTTTTACTGTTTTTCTTTATATTGAGGTGGGTGAGTCATCTTTTTTTTTTTTTACTCAGCAGTGGGTCATCTTTTTTTTTTTTTCCTTGTTGGTGGGCAAAGTTTTTTTTTTCTTCCTAGATAGTGGGCAAAGTTTTTTTTAATTTTAAAACTTCCATGCCCCCCCCTGAGTATCTAATGGTGCGTCCCTAACATAACATGACAAGGCCTTGTCCTTCAAGCCTAGCAATACTAACAAGTACATGTATACAAACAAAAGCACTTCCTATGGGTGCATCATGAGACAAATAAATTGGATTACTGTAAAAGCTGAAATTTCGTGGTGGTTTTAATTTTGCACTTCTCGCGCAAAATATTTGTCCAAAATTATAAAACACGAAAATATTGTTTTCAACATTCATGCAGTGCATCCAGAGGGTCTTTTGCACTTCTCGCGCAAAATATTTGTCCAAAATTATAACACACGAAAATATTGTTTTCAACATTCATGCAGTGCATCCAGAGGGTCCCTCGCGAAAAAAACAATTCGCGAAATGTCTATGATATTAAAATGCACACAAATATCTGTTACGCGAAAATATTGGCTTTTACAGTAGTTGTGCAATATATCACATTGAAACCTGTGGTTGTTGATGCAATCTTGGTATTTTTCCATTTGCTGTATCAATGACATAATATTAATGGGCAGGGCATATCCATATCATTGTTAAATTGTTACATGTACTACTGAAATTGTCAGGTAATTTCCGTCCTTTTCACCACTTTCAGTTCAGGTTACAGGTTTACCCCCTCCCCTCCCAATGAATTTGCAGAGTACATTGTACTCTGTGTGGTATTATGGGTTGTTCCAATACCCTACCCACACACAAGAAGGCTATGGAGTCCTAGCTGTAAACATGGACATTTTCACTCTTCAAGAATAAAAACACTGAATACAAATCGGCAAAGCGCGAAAAATTAATCATGCACAAATTACAGTAGTTGGTGACTCTTTAACAAAAAGCAGGAAGTAGCTGACTAGGCACAGAATTGTGCTGTCTCAGCCTGTCCCATAGGTTAATGTACTCTCAGTGAGATAATGATTCAACGTATACAAAGGCAATTTGGCACGCTTTATTGCCAGTTTTACAAACTTTTTATCAAACAGATTGACTGCACATAAAAGAACAATTTTTCTTGAATCTTTTTTTCTTTTGAAATATCAAAGTTACTTGTTTTTAGTAAAATTTGAATAAATTTACATGCATAAAGCAAGGGTCTGTCCACTCCAGCATCGGCCTTCAATTTAGGGTATGAAAAAAACGAGCTGCATTTTTCGGACCCCTCCCCCCTTATAAAATGTTATATTACATGTATATGGGTAGGAAAAACGAGATTGCATTTTTTCACCCCTCACCTATATATTTTATAGGGTACGCAAAAGCACACCAATATAGCGGTTTTTCCAACTCTCTAAAAACCTAAAAACCTGCTAACTACATGTTATGTTGGCTCAGTGATTCTGTTATTGAAAATGCATTGAACATCAAATGGCTCTCCTCACTTTTTGGGATAAGGTAATCTTTTTTAATATTTTCAATTTTCAAAAATTATTGAGTTTCTAATACATTGTAGTATACTGAAATTTTAATGGTTGATAAAACAGCTATATTTAAGTTTTAATTTAGTAATAAATAAAAACAAAAATGGTCCTCCCTCCTCCCAGTACTACGAGAAACTAATAATTAAGTTTAAGTGGCCTAAGGATTTGTCAAGGTAATATACAGACAGTGCAATAAATACAACTTTAGGCAACTACGGGAGATGTAAAGCAAGGGAGTACCGAAGCGTTGAGACGGGATTGACCTAACGTAAACTGTTATTATTGGGGCTGCACTAACCACTAAAGCCAAATAATTATACGCAAAATCTCTGGCAGTGTAGCGGAGGCCCACCGGTCACATTGAAGTCGAGCGAGCGTGTTGTTCTAGTGTTTCTGTCTTGCTGTATACAATCTTAGCATTGCAGATAGTGTATAATACATATACGTGGATGTACATTTTTTATAGTTTGTACTTTCCTATTTGTATTGAGAAAAAAAGCCACACACCACAATTGCAATATTCGAGGCTATAATTTCTTTTAAAAATCAGCCAACTGGTTAATGTCAAGCAATGACGAGAACTTAAGAAGGATAACAATAACTTCTTCTTTTTTAAAATGTGTAAGTACATAAACATAAATGAACATAAGCCTATCAAAAATAAAACCTTTTTGTAAAAGGTCATGCCCATTTTTATTTTTTATTCTTCAATTCAACCAAAGTCGTGTGTGAATATTTTTCCAATTTAAACTAAAGGTTGGAAAAATTATGCAGACAAATACTAAGTGGGCCTGCATTAACAGATCAGAGATAGCGCTGTACATCCGTTTAGCTGCATCTCAAACAATTTTAACATTATAATCAAAATCAGTTTTATAGACATTCTACATGTACCTCTCCCTATCTCTAAATAAAAGTACACATAGCCTAGTGTTTTAGGCTATCTAAATTGCACCACTGGACAGTGGCTGGGTCACAGAAAAATGCACCCACTCCCAGTCACAATTCTTTCTCCCATACTCTATACCCCCCTCCCCCTTGACTCGAGCTCAACCATAAACAATGGAAAATATTGACTTTTAATATCAAAATTACCTAAATCTAGCTTAAAATTAGTCTGAAATGTCTACTTTCATAGTAAAATGATGCTAAATTCAGTCCAATTTTGAACATTAAAACCCATCATTTTCTCTTTCCCCTCCCCCCCCCCCCCCCCCCCCCCACCAAATAAAAAATAAATAAAATAAAATGGGGTGATTGCGCTGGAAAGCACTTTAGCTGATGAACGCAATCTATTAAACAGATGAAATTGACTGAGTAAAATTAATGAAAGTTCATAGTGCTTGTTGTCCGACTTCCAATATACATGTAAAAGCCTCACATTCTGATGACGAGAGATGACAGATGTCACAAAATAAGGCATTTAGGGGTTTTTTTTCATTTTTTAGAGGACCCCACTTTTTGGACACTAATTTTTTGAGGACGCTACTTCAAACCCTTGCCCCGCCCCCAAGTTTCTGACTCTGCAGCATCCCCCTCCCAAAGTTTCTGACTCGGCAACAATTATTTAAAGTTGACATCCAAGTAAAGCCTAGCTACGCCATTGTTTCCTAATATTTTGGGAGGAAAAACCCCAAATTCCCAACCGAGTCTTCATGTAGCTACCCCAGAGGTTCGTTTGCCTGTAAAGGGCGTAGACCAGGCGTTTATTCATTGTCGCCTAATGCCTGATGTATCAAGCATTCTGGTCTAAACTGCTCACAAAAAGTTAGGAAACTTTTTTAAATCAAGTATTTTTTTATTATTTATTAATTACCCTCTTTGTATATATGTTATATCAATGGAAAGCTGAAGTGTTCCTCTTTAAAATTATACCACATTTGAAATGATTACATGTTGCTGATCTCGGCCACATGAATGAGAATGAGGCAAAGTCACAAATCAAATGTGCCAAAATTACTGCCATATCTGTGATAAACAGTCAATCAATACCAGTCATGCTTGAGAACCATGAATGGTTTACACAAAGATTTGCACCAGTGAGCACAACACACACAAGTTAACCCTCATCTCTTTAGAAAACCATTGTTTGGGTACCATTTGATTTGTGACTTTGTATTATTCTCATTAAGTGGCCAAGTCCAGCAACATGTCATCATTGCACATTTACTGTAGTACCATTTTAAAGAAGAACACTTCAGCTTTCCATTGATATGCAACATAATACAAGAGAGTAATAAATAATAAAAATATACTTGATTAAAAATGTTTCCTAACTTTTTGTGAGCAGTTTATTTAGGCCATTTTGGGGGACTCATTGGATAAATTAGTTCATAAAAATGAATTTTGCCTTCTCTGCTAAAATACCAACCTGACTTGCTTGGTTTGTCTGCATGTAGCGATCAAATTCCTCGTCAGTAACCGTATCTTTCGGATTCACGGGACCATTTTGAACTGAAACGAGAAAAAAAATCACGAGAATCAATGTGAATACAGTGTTGTGCATGTAATAGGGCTCTCAGGGGTTGAATGATTTGATGATTTGATCATTGCACAGAGCTGCGCTGGTGGACCCATTCCCCAGTCTCATTACTCAATCACGCAATGGTACCGTACGGTTATCGGCTCCGAAACTTATTTTTGGGCTTTGACCTCCGACCCCTGTAGCGTGATGCACAATTACCTGGACTCCAGCTAAACAAAAAATATTATGTAGAAAACGTGGGGGTATAATTTTCATCTAAGTTTATTTCCAAATTGCGTGATCCACAAGGTCATCAAACTTAAACATGGTCAAAAATAAATTGCAGATTTGGAATGATTATGCAATTCCCTTTCGAAAGACACCAATATCAAACAATTTGACCCAGTGGTTACCGATTTAAGGTCGTTTGAAAATTGGTGTGTTGTGATAATTTGACCGAAATAGCTGATAAAGGGCGCGTCATAGCGCGAAAAACCGTACGGCGTAGGTCTGAACTTGGAATTTCAGCTTGTTGAACCAAAAGCACCCCACCCCATACACCAAATAAGCAAATTTGAAAAGGGTAGGGTTTAACATAGAAGTTGACCTATTGATAAAAGTGAGACTCACCTTGGTTCCTCGAGTTTTTTGGTTTCTGCAGTTATTTTCATCAAAGTCAGCGTGGTGACGATATTACCAGATGTGGGGAGGGGTGAAAGAAAAAGAATGACATTATTAGGCCAAAATGAAAAGAAACAAAACTTCGCAACTCCTAGTTTACATTTCACTGATTGATTTCATCACTACGTGTAGCTTGATTAAATACTTAGGAATGATTAGCCCTATTCAGCAAATATAAGGCCAAATTAAATTAATTGTTTGTCTCAAAGCTCCTCTCCTGTTGCAAAACTAATGCGGAATGCGGTTTTCTTTCTATTTTTTTTATTTATTTTTTTAAACATAAAATATTGAAATCCTTGTAGGGGTGAACTTTTGTATTTAAGATGATGTGATCAATGAAAATCTGAAAAATCTGTGAAATTTTGAAATTTTATGCGCATCAATAAACTAACACGCGCAGGAGCTTTGAGACGAATGATTTTTTTAATTTGGCCTAAGGCAAAAAAAATAACAAGTTCGTTTCCAGTAGCAAGCCTGAAAAGTCAAATTTGCGAAATGCTGTTTTTAATTTTGTTTTGCTCAAATTCATTATGGAGATTCACTTGAAATGGTTTTATTTAGTCAAATCTATGCATTTTTGCTCGCTTAAATGTGATATTCGCCACAGATTTTCACTTTCGTGTTTGCCGTATGTGGCCAATCGCCATCTTGAAACATATCTGACACTATTTTTCCCCGATTTTTCTTTAAAAAAAATTAAATGCGCAAGAATCGAGCATCTCTGTGAATGCACAACTGGAAACAAACTTGTTTGTTTGTTTGACCTTACATCCCTTTTCTGAAAATCATTTTAAAGTGAAGCAGTCATCTTGAAACCCTTCCTTCATATAATTATCTACCAGTCACAAGACCATATCAGTAAATCATCTTTAATGCCAGGCAGGCCATGTGTTAGCATGATACTGTTCTTTTAAAGGCGCCTCTATTTCGATAGCTCCTCTTTCTTAAATTAAATGTAGATGTTCCGATTTCTGCCCCGATTTTCAATTTGATGTTTTCTTTTTTCCATGAAAGGTCATTCTTAAAATTGTCACATTACAAAGTTTGAGTGGCATAACTCCAATGATTCTTAATTTAGAAGCACACGGTCACAAGAAATTAGCCCATTTAGTACACAAACTGGCGGGTGGTTAACCACCTTTGGCAGTAATTCACCACATGTTAGCCTATAATTTCTAAATGGAACATTTCTGGCCCCTAAGATTTTATAGACATAATGAGAAAAATATGGGGATTCTTCTGATATCAAAATATCTTCATGTGAAAAAAAATGATCGGAACATACACCTTTAATTCAAACTTTCACAATTTTTTCTCTTGTATTAATTAGAGTAAAGAGAACTTTTGCTGTCATGGCCAGAAAGGCATAAAGAATCACAACTTTGAAGTTGGAGTCAAAAAAATGAGATTGATATAAATTATACAAACATTGACAAATATTTCTAATTATTAAAGGTAGATGACCCGATCACATTTCCGTAACACAGAATTATTTCAAACATACGGAGATTTTCATATCATATGAAAGCTCGTATTTTTCTCATCATCATACTGAAATTTGACGGCCTAAAACGGTATAATTACGGAGAAATCGATGAAATAACGTCGAATTACCGCGAATGGTGGTAACCACCGATATAGTTTGTGTACTACTCAATGGGTACAGTTCACAGCATCTTGTGCGTCTAAAATAAGAACCATTAGAGCTAGGCCTAACAAAAATAAATTGTTGTTTCCGGTAACCCGACCGACCCTCTTAAAACCTGCCGACCGTACAAATTTTATCAACATTTTGAAAAAATAAAATTTATTTTCTACCTACCGTTCATATTTTTTCAGTCCAAATTTACGGAAATGTATTGAGAGAATAAAAATTTTACATTCCCATTTTGCCGAAGGTCCAATTTGAATGTACCCATTTCCATGAATTCTGCAAGTTGCAACAATTCTGAAGTTTGCTTTCCGTTCGACCGTACGCCGAAAACTAGTAAAAGTTTATTTCCATTCATCAACAACAGCGCAGTATTTGCGGTTGGTTTATATCGCAATAATATTTTTTTGGGTACCACCAACAAACCAACCAACCACATGGAATGACGTATCGTAACATGATAAAAATAACACACTGGGAACCGTGTGGAACAGAAAGGAAATATCATATTATTAACCTCAGTTCGGGCATGCAAAAGTCTCTCGCGCACGTGTAAAGCCAAGTACGATCGAAGGAAAAACATTTATTTTTTAATGAGAAAATGCAGTGTATTTACATTTAATGAATTATAATAAAATAATGAATGAAATTTGCCTCGGAAGTTGGCGTTCACTGTTCAGACCGGGCGTTGAGATTGCGACGACGGTCAAAAGTCGGAAGCTTTGCAATTAATTTACATGGTGAATCTAAAATAATATTTTTTTGTAAAAAAAATTGTTTTCGTAAAATAAAAAAAATTCCCGACCGACCCTCTTTTTTGTCAGCATGTTACCGGAAACAAACAGTTATTTTTGTTAGGCCCTATGCAACTCAAACTTTGGAACACAACTTTTTTAAGGATGACCTTTCATGTAGAATAGAAAACTTCAAGTTGAAAATCGGAACATCTACCTTTAACATATTGTTATCATGCTACTGGCAACACTTGTCATAAATAACCAAATGTATTATTTACTGAATTTAGATTGTTTCTTTAAAAATAAATGGCATACCATTAACGGATTTTTTTTCTTTCTTTTTTTCAAATTTTTCTATGTACATGTATGGTATCATTAACCCTCCCCCAGTGCCACGGTACAGACAGTCCATCTACCGTCTGTGTAAGCTGGTGTGGCAATTTTTTGATGAAATAAAGGCCCCAGGCTACGAAGTTGGCCAAGTATACACGGCCAAGTATGGTTTTCTCCCGAGGCGCACGTCGTCTCTCAATGGAGAGGTTGTGGGTTCAAGGTTTTCGGGTCAAATATGGGTCATCCAAGGTCATGTTTTAATACTTTTGGACAAAAATTTGAAAAAATAGTTATATTAAACCTGAAATAACGGGCGGGTCACAGGTTTACACTCAGCAAACATATACATTTAACCATTGGCTAGAAGTGTTATTGTTCACACAATTCCCTCGTTACTATAACCGTGTTAACAATGACTCATGACTGACTAACTTAATCATGCAATGCAACATATTAACAATGTAAATAGGCCTGGAAATAGCACCCGCCCACCTACTACTATATGTAGGGGCTATAAATCACTCTTCTTCCCCATGTATTTTGAGCCCTGGTGAAGATACAGAAGTACCTGACCAACTGGCGGGTAAAATCTTTCAAACTCAGTGTAAGCAAGGAGAAAATATGCATTCATGAACCGGGAGCTACTTTTTCCTTTTTTTGAACAAAAAAAGGAACCCGGTCCTACTTTATTGTGCAAAAACTGTAAAACGCTAAATCTTGGCAACCGTTGGGTAAAATCTCCCAGAGCCTGCTTTTTTCTCCTTGAGTGTAAGTGAGTTCCATTACACTGGCTGGTGAAATTTCTGTCAAGCAGGTATATTTTTGCCTGACTGGCAAGCCTCTCAATAAGCAGGTCTTGACCAGGAGCTAAGTTTTACTAACTATTTTGACAAAAATGGCTCCTGGCCCTATACTTTACTGTGCAAAGTTTGGAAAATACCAGGAGCCAAAACTTGGCAACCAGTGGGTTAAAAACTCCTATGGATTGTTTGTAAGGCTACTCCATAGTCATGGTCTGCTGGGGTTATTACCCTCTGACAACACACATACTGACATTCACATAGACTTCATGTACACTACATGACATGAGATGACATTGACAACACATGACATGTTGGTGTTGTCTGAAGTGAAGGTCCACCCCCATCCCACCCAGAGAGCCTTAAACTTAAAGGGACACAAAGAGAGGCGCTGCCCCCTCAATTTTGATAAAAACTGAGATTTGTACATTTTTACAAATTTGTATTTCATGTACATGTACTACTTACTATAATCAAAACAAAGAATTCTCGATCAAAACATTTACTCCAGTCACGCCAGCGTTCATCCGAATTCTGAACGCAGTGTGATGAGCCCTTGACAACCATGCCACAACGCGTTCGGGCGGGCGTAGGCCTACTTACATAATTGTCCAATCACGCAGCGTGGGGTCTTGTTGATTAGGGCCGCGATTGGTCAATTACCTTTTGTTTACAAGAACGTCACACCTTCCGGTTTTACTGCGCCCTTGCCATCGCGATTGACGCGCTCACGCACAGTATGCCCCAGACGCTGGGACACTGAGGAATCGTATACGATTTGATCGAGAATTCTTTGTTTTGATTATAGATCAGAATTTCACTGTTCTTTGAAGTTGGTAAAATTAAAACCTAACTAGTCTAAGTGGATATCCTTGCCAACTTAGGTGGTTGATTGACCTTGAATATTTAGAGTGGACACTGGACAGTCACATGTGTATGTGTTTCAAAACCATGTAGGCCTATGTATAATAAATGCATGTAATTGTAATGTCATGATGTGTGCTTCTCGGATGTAGCTCTACAAAATAGTCATAATATAAATATGTTGGGTATAAAAGCTGTTTTTGCGAATAGCAACAGCAAAGTTGACCAATATTAATGCTCATCTTGAATTCTGAAGTAAATTAGGGCCTAGACCAGACCTAGGCTATATTTAAAATAAAATAAATCCAACACTACTTCATGTCCCTTTAAATTACTGTGTTAACCTGGGTTAATAACCCAACCCAGCACACTAAAACTAAAGTCCAAATACAATTAATATGTTGTTGATTTATATATTAATAAAATATAGTTGACATTTGACGGTCTTCTAGCTTCATGATCTGATGAACGACGTGGACATGCTGCATCTGTAAAAATCCCCTGCATGAGCTGATCTGATGATCACGTCATTCGTGAACGTCAGTCAGCACAATAACAGACATTTCCGCTTTGCAACATGTCCACGTTTTCCTCATAAGTAAATTGCAGATATGTGATCCGAGGTCAGATTTTATATATTCCATTATTGGGGTTGTCATTCAATTTCGGCAATCGCTTGCCACTGCCGCTGGAGGAGGTTTACGGCACCCTTTTTTACGATGATGGGCTTTAAAAATGGCACGATGTCCGTCGTGTTACAACACAACAATACATCGGTGCTATGTACAGAAACATAGCTGTCTGATCGACAAACCTGTTCAACGCCAGCAGACATCGCCCGTATTTATTCAAACAAACGGTTCAAGTCAAAACCTATAAGGTTAAAAGTATAGAAGTTCAGATTTCCCTCTATGGGATAATTGTCCAAAATATGTTGACAATGCGGTGTAAAACAGCAAAATATGTGATCAATTTCAGGGCAGCACTGCAGTACGGCGATAACCAGGACAATGGCGGATATTGTGCACATGCGCCTGCGCCTCGATCCCGCTTCCGATCGACCCACGTGACCGCAACGTCAGCAGCTTCCGCATAGCGTAGTCTCGATGACTATTTTTGTACGATAAATCCAACACGCACAAAGTGTAAATATAAAAGCCTGCATGTCATACTGTCGAGTTCTAGAAATGAGGCTTATATCTTTATAAAAGTTTTGCGATGGGTTTTTGCAATTTGCAGTGATTGGGATAACCATGATAACAGCCTAATTATTAAAATTGGTGCCACAAATGAAATTTATTTTTAAGATTACTTCATTTCTCCTCACACTTTATCAAGCAAACAATGTCAAGACTAGCCAATGCAAAATAATACTGATAATCAGGCCACGCCTAAAATCGTTTGACTCGTGATTTGACTTGAGACAAGTGCTTTATGTTTTTGAAGAGAGATAGCTGCTATCTACTGAAGATAGCAGCCTTGCGATGATATCTAATACTAATAGCAGCTCTGCGATGTTTGCGGGAATATTTGCTTCAACAATTCCTAACGATGTTCCAATGCTTCATCGTGGCATATCATGTCTAAATACCGTACAACCATTATAGTACACGGCAGTGGCGTAGCCAAGGGGGGGCAAGGGGGGGCAGCTGCCCCCCCTGTGGGGTTCTCTGCCCCCCCTGTTGCCCCCCCTGTGGGAAATGTCAGTTGAAATAATTTGGGACTAACCTATTCACAACACAAGGAAATTCAATCCTCAATTTGGTTGTTGCCCCCCCACCAAAACTCCCGGCCCCCCCTTTGCCCCCCCACTGAGAAAAACCTGGCTACGCCACTGGTACACGGTCAGTTTCTATGCGATAGTATAATTGGCCATGACAAACCCGTAAAAGCAAAACCTATAAAATAAGGCCGTACACAGTAAAAACTATTTTAAACAACGCCAAACAGTTGTTTAAGCCTGTCACTCTAACAACTATTGTTCAAACTGTTAACAATTGTTTAAACAACTGCTCAATTGTTTAAACAACAAAAGCAGCTAGTTGTTTAAACAATTGTTTAACAGTTTGAACAAGTGTTTGAGTGACAGGCTTAAACAATTATAGGCCTAGTACTGTTTGGCGTTGTTTAAAATAGTTTTTACTGTGTAATTAGAGGGGTCAGCAGGGGATTTGCCAGAAGATTCGCACCCCCCCCCCCCCCTTCCCCCCTGATAGGCCTACCCCCAAATCAAATGACAAACTTAAAACCGGAAATGTGATCATAGCCTTAAAGGCATATTATGTGATCTTTTCCAGGGAGCGCCCTCTATTCATGATTTAGATTTTCTTGCAGATTTACATTTCTGATCATAAATCGTACATACACGCTTAGAAAAAATGGTTCTAAAGTTGTCCTGCCAGGAGAACCCTTAAAGGTTCTTTAAAGAACCAAAAATAGTTCCCCAAACATGATACAGAACCATTTTTGGCTGATACAGAACCATTTTTGGTTCTATGAAGAACCTTTTGGGGTTCTTCAATTTTCAAGAACCTTTTTTGAAGGTTCTATAAGGAACCCTCTCTTGAACCTTCAAAAAAGGTTCTTGAAAATTGAAGAGCCAAACAAGGTTCTTCATAAAACCAAAAATGGTTCTGTATCAACCAAAAATGGTCTGTATTACGTTTGGGGAACTGTTTTTGGTTCTTTAAAGAACCTATTAAGGGTTTTCCTGGCAGGACAAAAAAAGGTTCTTTAATTTCTTAGAGTGTACACTCTTAGAAAAAATGGTTCGTTTAAGAACCCTTTTTTGTCCCGCGGGGAGCACCTTTTGGCCTAAAAGGTTCTAAAAAGAACCTTAGAATGGTTCTTTGAAGAACTTTCAAATTTTAAATAAGACCTAAAGGTATATTTACTTTTTTGTTTTTATGTTATATGCAAATTCAAGAGAAATGTAAACAAATTTAATCCTTTTCAACTGTTAAAAATCATTTCTTCTTGGCTAAAAACATTTTTTACCGTTTTACCAAGAACCATTGAGGGTTCTCCATAATTTTTTCCCAAAAGGTTCTTGAAGCTTGAGGAACCATTTTCTTGGCTAAAGAACCCTTTTAGAACCTTTTTGGTTCTAAAAGGAACCCTATAGAAATTTCATTGGGTTCCTTTTAGAACCAAAAAAGGTTCTAAAAGGGTTCTTTAGCCAAGAAAATGGTTCCTCAAGCTTCAAGAACCTTTTGGGGAAAAATTATGGAGAACCCTCAATGGTTCTTGGTAAAACGGTAAAAAATGTTTTTAGCCAAGAAGAAATGATTTTTAACAGTTGAAAAGGACTAAATTTGTTTACATTTCTCTTGAATTTGCATATTACATAAAAACAAAAAAGTAAATATACCTTTATGTCTTATTTAAAATTTGAAAGTTCTTCAAAGAACCATTCTAAGGTTCTTTTTAGAACCTTTTAGGCCAAAAGGTGCTCCCCGCGGGACAAAAAAGGGTTCTTAAACGAACCATTTTTTCTAAGAGTGTACATTCCAAGTTACAGAGCGATACGATTCCTAATTACCTCAAAATCATGGTTTTAGAGTGAATTTACACTAGGGTAAAATAGGTTGTCAGACATCCGACAGTTTATTTTCACTATAAAACTATGATTTTGAAGTAATTAAGAATCGTATCGCCCTGTAACTTGGAATGTATGTACGATTTATGATCAGAAATGTAAATCTGCAAGAAAATCTGCTTTCATTTTTTTTCGATGTTGAGGGCGTTCCCTGGAAAAGATCACATAATATACCTTTAATATCTCAAGTTCCATCCATCCATCCATAACTCTTGGAGTCTTGGTCCATCTAAAGTTACATTATATAGGGTAGGTGTGGGTAATACGGGACCGTAGGTAATACGGGACCGCATCACTGAAATCTCATCTACAGCCGTCTGGCATTACTAGCACTTTTAATAGCGCCCTCTATAGATAGATCAAACCCTTAGTGAATTGCATGACTATTATCAAAGCTACCGGAAGAATTACCAGCCAGAAAATCACCACAACCTGTCAATTTAAGGAAAAATGCACCCATATTTTTGGTCTAATATAAAAATAATGTTTTCATAGAATATGATGGTAAAGAAAAGGAAAGGGGGCGTGACCTGAATTTGTGCATTATTAAGCATGTTTCAGGTGTTGGTCCAACATGTATTGTGTGTGTGTGCTTCGCTAGTACAGTGTACATTGGTGTTATAATGCATTGAATGGGAGCCATGGGTTCACAATTGGTGAAGGTAATATGGGACAGCCAGCATGACGGTATGCAAATGTCTATTAGCCACACCTAACCTACTTTTTTCTTCTTCTTTTTTTGTAGCAATGTACCTTTTTTGTACCAATGTACTTCATGCATTATTATATCTTAAATGGATTACTGGACCATTATTTATGGTTTTTTAACAGTTATTCTTTAAATAAAAAATGTCAAATAACTTTTCATACCAAAACAATGTCCTCAAAACAATGTCCCGTATTACCTTCACGTGTAGGTAAGATGGGACATTTATGATGACGTCAGTATTTGATAATAACAGCCAAACCAAACATAGAATGACTCTGTTTTTTATTACAATAAAGGTTTATAAAATGTAGATTACAAATAACAAACTTTGCTTAAATTTGAGTCAGTTATTTTGTATTTTAATTATGCAAATGTCTTAAAGGTCCCGTATTACCCACACCTACCCTACACCAGTGGCGTATCCAGGGGAAGGGGGCAGCAGGCCATGGAAAAGATCACATAATATGCCTTTAAGTTCAATAACTTGAAAAATGTGCCGTTGCACGCATATCTTCTACAAATTTCAACATAATAATGGGTCTCGAACCACACCAAATATTCTGAATATTATGTGGGGGACGTTAAAACGTCATAGGCCTACTTGACCATTTGTGTTAAAAAGGCAATTTGTTTGCGCGCTTCGCGCTCGCGCGCATTAGTTTCAATATTTATTTCAAAGTTTTCTATGACCATTTAAATTCAAAAAGCTTTGCGCGCATATTTCTGAAGGCGTTTAACATTATAATGGCCTTCAAACCACACCAAATATTCCAAATCTAATGTGGAGGGACGTTTACGTACCTTTTTAGTGTTAAAAATCAATTTGTTTTGCGCGCCTCGCGCGTATACTATTAGTTTCAAACTTTCAATGTTTCAATACTTAATATTAACAAGATGGCTTCAGGATATTTTTGCCCCCCCCCCCCACCCCCATCACTACAGTCCTGGATACGCCATTGATATATGACATAAATTGCTCGCTTACAAGGAGCGCTATTAATTCGGTCTGGTAAACCTATTGTTATCAATTGCTACGAGAGGAATTTGCCTGGTTGTATATTTAAATTCGAGCGGTACTTCTTGCTAACTGCATGGGTGAGTTTCCATTATGTTGCAAATTACATCCACGCTCATGCGTTTAAACTACTCAATGGGCGTTGCAATACAGCCGGTTGGTTGCACACGAGAATTATGTCATCATGGTCATAGCAATCAGCTTTGATGGAAGGCGAATATTTAAATTTGGTGCCGGTTTTTAGGGCAACAATTTAAAGCGCTGCTAAGCGGGCGCGCCTTGCGTAATGACACATTCAACACTCTTGAGCCAACCCCAGTCATAAACCATTGGTCAAACCAATTCTGAGCCTGTCCTGGATGGAGCCTGCTAGGGGCCTGCTATCCATGTCGATATAGCGCCATCTATTGAGTTGAGGAAGCGTGCATAATCAGGTTTGGAATCAGGTTTTGGAGGGTACAACATCAATTCCCCCGAAGGACTTGCCAACACTGTTGTATTGCCAAAATGCCAATAAAAAAGGGTCTTTGGGTGACAAAGTTGCAACAGTAGGTCCATTCAATCTTTAAAATTGGTGTCTCTAGAACTCTTCAATTGAAAATAGGGCGAACACTCCCCCGCTCTGACCTATACTTGGGAGAGGGGTCTATAGCGGGGTGTACACTGTAAAAAGAAACGTTTATATTTCTGATAACACTTAATAAACACTTAAACACGTTTATTTTTGTGTTTTACGTGTAAAGGTATAGGAGGCATTTCTACGATAAACGTTTGCATAAACACTACAACACGTTTATAGAGGTATTTGTTGTATAATTATTAACACCCCAACATGTTTATATTGCTGATATAAACATGTTGATGTGTTAATAAATATTACACAATTACCTCTATAAACGTGTTGTAGTGTTTATGCAAACGTTTATCGTAGAAATGCCTCCTATACATTTACACGTAAAACACAAAAATAAACGTGTTTAAGTGTTTATTAAGTGTTATCAGAAATATAAACGTTTCTTTTTACAGTGTATGTGGGACATTTATTTGCCAATGTTTAAAGAAAATAGGGGTCTTGGGTGTTGTTTCTTAAGAAAATGGGGTCATTGAGAGCGCCTGACTCTGAAAAATGGGGCCTGGCATGGCAGCCTTATGTATTTGAGACTGCCTGACGCCTAAGGTCTGTATCCACCATCTGTGGTATGGTACTAAAAAGCACGGGTACTTTTAACAGTTTTATTTATAAATTATACATTTTATGTACGCGATGCTTCCATAAAATACAGAGACAATGACCTGGCAACCCGTCTTTGAAGTTGGTGGCCATGACCATGGTTCGGTTTTTATCATGGTTCAGGGTTGGCCAAGTTATGCAGGGTGTCAGACTCATTTACATTTCTGAGAAGGATGATTTGCAAGAGACATTTATTTTTTCAATCAAAAAATGAAAGCAAATCTTTTATATATTGTTCCAGGGCCACTGCACCATCCGACCACCGTTCAACACCACCACCATGCAGCACATACACTGATACAGGCAGCAGACCAACCGGGATTCGAACCTCCATCCGGATAAGGGAATTGAGCGTTTGATGTGAGTCGCGGTGGTTAGAACTTGAACCGTGGGAACCAGTGAAAAGTCATGCTTAAAAAATTTGCCGGTATAAACTATTCGTGAGTGGGCCGTGAACATGGAACGATTGCCACGATACACAAGCGCCAGCACACAAATGCGGCGTGCGGTGGCGAGCCGTTATAGCAACATAGCCTTCACTAAATAGCCGAGTGAGATTGCATAAACGGCGCGGTATTAACCAGCAGGCGAACCGACCACCAGGTGAACCGTGAAGAGGAGGAGCGGCTATAAGTATACATGCTATATAACCATTTTCTTTGGAAGTTTTTTCGCCACTATGGATATGGATGGTACATCCTCATCATGCAAGTGGATGAATGTAATTTTCACTACATGAAAAACCGAAGATTTACAGTAGTACAATTCGCGTCATCACCATGGCAACGGTTAGATTATTATTCACCTTTCTTGTTTGTGGCATCGCCTGGTTCACCATGGTGTCTATGTTATATTTTCTGTATCATGAGAGTGAGTTACCAGCAGCGGAATCTAGGCGAGCATTATTTCTACAAATGGAATCTCATGCGCTGGACATTGAGCCAAAGGTATTGAAGGGTTAAAAAACAAAATGAGGGAGGCTTTAGATCGAGTAAATGGCGTAACTAGGGTCTTGGGGAGGGGCCCGCGGGGGGGGGGGGGGGGGGGGGGGGGGGGGGGGGGGGTGGCATAACCAACTATTTTTCCTTAATAGTCATTAATAGTAACCCAGCTAACCATATTACGTTGTTAGAACGTCGTGGCAAGGTTTCACTTTCGTTCTTGGAACGTTATGATTAAAAGTTCAAAGAACGTTGTGAACGTGATCCAACGTTAGAAGAACGTTTATTTGTCGACACATTTTTACGTTGTATGAACGTTAGTCATGAACGTTTTCACAACGTTATCACAATGTCCTAAACGTTTAAAACACTTTCTTGAAATTCTGTTAGTTATACCATTACGTCCAAATGACGTTTTTATACTGTCTTTATTACGTTATCGGAACGTCGTGACAACGTTCATGGAACGTTGCGATCCAACGTTAGAAGAACGTTTATTTGTCGACACATTTTTACGTTTTTTGAACGTTAGTAATGAACGTTTTCACAACGTTTACGTCCAAATGACGTTTTTATAACCTATTTATTACGTTGTTGGAACGTCGTGACAACGTTTCACTTTCGTTCTTGGAACGTTATGATTAAACGTTCAAAGAACGTTTATTTGTCGACACATTTTTATGTTGTATGAACGTTAGTCTTGAACATTTTCACAACGTTATCCCAAACGTGTAAAAAACTTTCATCAAATTCGGTTAGTTACACCATGGCAACCAGGGAATGGTAGTGGTATTATAGAGGGATGGGGCGGGCATTGACCTTTTCATGTGTACTATGTTCTTGCTCAATGTATATGGCATTAGTGAACAATGACTTGCCTTTAGCTATACATATGAGAACTTACGTATACAGATCAAAATACTTTCTATGGTGTTAAAAGCTGTTAAATGTATTGTTGTATTCCTCAGAACACTATGTTGTATTAATCTTAAATCAAAGGAGTCATCACACACAGGTTTCTATATCCATTCGTTATCCAAGTATTTATTGTAGAGATGTTGTAGGGACCAGATCCAGTAACACAATAATCATAATCATCATTTACTAGCACTTAAATACAGATATCACGACCTTGTGGGACACAGGAAGTGTGTTTCACAAGGACAAAAGTGTGTTCAGACAACCGAATGACACCTTTGAACACAGGAAGTGTGTTCGGCCAAGGACACTGTGTTTTGATGAAAATAGTCTGAACACGCTAACTACAGTCCAGGCATGCACACATGAGAGTTAGCTATAGCTCTGCTGTAGGATCTCAACACAGCTCCCCCCTTTGAAAAATGTCGAACTCCTGATCGACGTGACATAAACTTTGACTCAAAACGATCTTACCAAAATTTGGAATATAAATGGATAAAGAATTTTAAATGCACTAACCTACTAAATAAGCATAATCTAACCTACAAAAGGTTCTTTTTTTTTTTAAACAAAAACAAAAACAAATCACTATTACTGAATGAATGCACCAAGCATGAACTGATACTAAGTGAAAATAAAAATACTTAAAATTTGGGCAGTAGGAGTGTTTGTGTTGAAATTCCATTACCTTTGTAAACATTATAAACTAACATAATGGACAATAACCCCAATGTACACAAGCACCTAATATTAGATCAGTGTAGACTTATTCAAGCAGAAATAAAGTTAAAATGCACATAAGGCTAACATGACAAAACAATATTGACCAATGGAATCCCAGACCACGGTGATCAAAATAACTCAGACTTTCACTTTCGGGACCACACATTATACTGATACTAAAGTGGGGTTTAAACTACTAGATATATATAACAACAACTGTCAAGTCCTCACATACACTCATTGGTATTGGCCTGCACATAGTAACCACACCAGCTGGCTAAGGCAAGAGGGCACTAGATGCATGTCAACACTTTAAAGTGGAAGTAAGTCCAACCGTATGGATCAAATATTATCATCACTTTCGCAATTTAGACTTAGTGAGTATTCATGACGAAGAGACAACAAAAAAAAGTCAAAAAACAAAAACAAAAACCCAACTGAACCCATGCAATTACTACCAAATCAACATAAATGGCTAATAAAAATGTGAGGAAATAAAAATATAACCAAACGAATCCCTGCCTTCTAAATGTCAAGTAGGCTCATAAATGAAATCAACAATCAATACCGAAATTATATCAGAAAATTGTATCAAAATTCACATTGAATTAACCCTACTAAAAGTTTAACTCGTCATGCATACTCACGCAGCAGATAACTAAACAAGATCAAACACTTTTTTATCGTCCAATGTGTCCATAATATGTCCATATTCGATTGACAAGAAGAAACAAATATTATATAATCCGATTTAGCATCAATTAAAATCCGAAATGTCTGCAATTATCAATCCCTGAATCAAATAATCCAAAATGGTTAAATCCACAGTTATTTTTACATCCAAGACTAGGGCAGCTTTCAATCCGGGGCATCGCTATTATTTAAATCCAAATAAATTCCTTTAAATGTCACTTTCGATATAGATCCACGATTTAGTTCCATGTAGAGGCAGGATAATTGCATGTTTCACATAGAAACTTCACATGTAAGAAACAGTTGCTTCACACAGAAACTTGGACACACAGTCACAGTTGTTTCACATTAATAATCTCGATATCATTATCCTCCACAAAGTTCAATAATCTGGGGTTCATCATAACAAGGCGTGTCATTTGTAGATATAATTTTCCATTCATAGCTACCGCAATTTCACATATTTCCGATGCACATAATCTTCTCATATAAATTGGAATGTTAATTTTACTGTATATATACAATGATAAAATAAACATCCAGCCTACATGTATGTGGGAGGATGGGGTTGGGAGCAACCCTTGGCAAAATGCCCCACATCTCGACATCTGTAGCATCTGCGATTTTTGTTCTTATTTTTCCTCGGATTCAATACTCTGCAAACCTTAGCTAACTTGACATCCAAATGAGTCATACAATCCCATAATTGTTGTAATTTTGATTGTCTCCTCGATGGGTCGACATCGTCCAATGATATAACTTTTACGCCTTTATTCCTCGGTTGTGTCATCTGCTCCAATCGGATGTAGGTGTCCGCCATTTTGCGAGCCTCCTCTAAACTTTGCGGTGCCTTGTTCCCAATAATTCGCGACATAATTGGATCTTCCAATTTCCTTAGGAAGTATTCTAACTCCATCTCAGAGCGCAAGGTCTTGTCCATTTTTGGCCAAGCCTGGCCAACTAGATATTTAATTTCCGTACAAAATTCTCCCAAACAATCCTGGGGTTTAAACAGCAACTCCTCCAATTTAGTGCGGTAACTGAAACAGCTTTCATGATTTCCAAATCGTTGACTTAAAACATTCACAACATTATCGAACGATGACCTGCACATTTCATCACACTTAATAAACACAAACTGGCGTGCCTCACCGGCTACATGGTGCAGGAGCTGAAATAATTTATCTCGCTCGTTCCATTCAAAATATTCGGATAGGCTGATGAATTGGGAGATAAACCCTTCCCAATTATTTCCTTCAAATTTGTCAATCCTTGGAGTGGGCATACCTGGTGTCAAACTCGATTTTGTCTCACATGGGCTGCCTGGTTCAAGTTCATGCTGATTCTGTTTCTGTGCTGGATCCATCTCCATCTGTTGTTCTTGTCTCACCCTGCACCCTCGTTCCTCTCGCTCAATCTTTAGTTCCTCTCCAAGTTGTTGATTCCTTAATTCCAGTTGAATATTCCTCGTCTCGAGCATGATCACTTTATTTTGAAGTTCTCTTATCAATTCCTCCATGTCTTCTTCAATTTCAGTATCCATTGTTAAAATCAGCTAAAAATCCATTTTGTGAACTTGGTCCAACACAAAAGCCCCTTCAATTGCCACACAAATATTACATCATCCCACATCAAAGCAATCATCATGTTCTATGCACACACATCCATACTCAATAACCAAAACTGGTCAAGCATACATGTAGGCAAAACATTCCTCCTGGTCACACAATACCTTCTGTAGTTGTTTGTAGATTTGTGGCTCCTTTTGTCTAATATATTATATCCTTCATACACAGGCATGGTAGTAGTACTTAAGTAGGCTGGTAGCAAATCATTTCGATGGCATGTACAAGTCTAAAATCCCACCGCTAGGCACCAGTGATCAAAGGAGTCATCACACACAGGTTTCTATATCCATTCGTTATCCAAGTATTTATTGTAGAGATGTTGTAGGGACCAGATCCAGTAACACAATAATCATAATCATCATTTACTAGCACTTAAATACAGATATCACGACCTTGTGGGACACAGGAAGTGTGTTTCACAAGGACAAAAGTGTGTTCAGACAACCGAATGACACCTTTGAAGACAGGAAGTGTGTTCGGCCAAGGACACTGTGTTTTGATGAAAATAGTCTGAACACGCTAACTACAGTCCAGGCATGCACACATGAGAGTTAGCTATAGCTCTGCTGTAGGATCTCAACAGTATGTATCGACTTAAATTTAAAAAAAAAAATAGGTTTAAATAAATAAAAGTTGCAAATTAGCTCATTACCATAATTTAAAGGTTACAAACGAGCACCGGTGCTAATTTTTGTACCATTGAAATTATGCTAATGAGCTATTTCCACAATTTACTCGACTCATGTAAGGCCAGGTAAAATATGCAAATTAGCGATTACAGCCCAGGTAACATAATTTGGTTGTGTAAACGTTATATGAACGTTATATGAACGTCGTGATGAAGCCAGATTCTTTTCAAGCTTAAAAGACATAAATAAATATATTCCACATAAATTATACAGGTATTTTGTCATGAGTTCAAGTTCTATACTCTTTTTCCATGTGCAATACCCACGAGGAACGAATTCGATTCAAACTTTAACGGATTTACACGCTTAGAAAAGAGCATTGGATAAAATACATGCAGAGACATGAGAAAATAAACCATATCGCTAGCACCAGGGGCGAGAAACATAAGAAAACGACTTAAAATAATTATTGGGTCACCGACCCAGAGTGAAAGAGTTCCCATATACATCGACCCAGCGACCCAAAGACCCAGGTCGATCCGAATAGATAATAAGAATAATGGGTCACTTAGAGACCCAGAAGACTTGTACATACATCGACCCAGCGACCCAAGAGAACCATAAGGTCGATCCCAATAGATAATATTAATAATGGGTCGTGGGTCGCTGGGTCGATGTATATAGCAACTCTTTGAGTCTGGGTCGCTGGGTCGATGGGTATAGGAAGTGTTGAGGATTGGGTCGGCGAACCAAAAAACAGTAATGCGCCAAATAGTGCAACAAATAAAACCACAAGTAAAATATTAAAGTACTTAACGGTGTTTTGGCATTCTTACAAGTTCGTAATCATCATAGTTGTAATTAATGCAAATTGGACCAAGCCGATTTTGCTTCCTCATGTTTGCTGAAGCATATCTCCCGTTCTAAATAACCAATTGGAACGCAATAAAATGCAATTGAAAGCTTATTTACTCAGCTTTCATAATACATCAAGATTAGACCCGTGTGTTCCTGTCCTTTTAAGATATCTTATGTGCCCAGAGTGTTAACATTTTTTGGGTCACCCTGTATACGCCTAGATTAGTACATCAAATTTGTAATGCCAAATTGTTTTGTATTAAAATTTTGATTCGTAATAAACCTTTTTAAATAAAATGTAATTCATTATTTAATTAGTCCATGGAAACGTGAGCAAAATGTTTTCTGAACGTTGCAGTTAAGTTCTAGTTTGGTTGCACTTAGGTTGTGGTTAGGTTGTCATTAAAACGTTTCTACAACGTTATTATAACGTTGCGGTTTGGGTGTGATTTGGTTGTTTTAGGTTGGTCAATGGAAATGTGAGCAAAAAGTTCTCTGAACGTTGCAGTTAAGTTCTAGTTTGGTTGCACTTAGGTTGTGGTTAGGTTGTCATTAAAACGTTTCTACAACGTTATTATAACGTTGCGGTTTGGGTGTGATTTGGTTGTTTTAGGTTGGTCCATGGAAACGTGAGCAAAACGTTCTCTGAACGTTAAGGTTAAGTTCTAGTTTGGTTGCACTTAGGTTGTGGTTAGGTTGTCATTAAAACGTTTCTACAACGTTATTATAACGTTGCGGTTTGGGTGTGATTTGGTTGTTTTAGGTTGGTCCATGGAAACGTGAGCAAAACGTTCTCTGAACGTTGCAGTTAAGTTCTAGTTTGGTTGCACTTAGGTTGTGGTTAGGTTGTCATTAAAACGTTTCTACAACGTTATTATAACGTTGCGGTTTGGGTGTGATTTGGTTGTTTTAGGTTGGTCCGTTGAAACGTGAGCAAAACGTTCTCTGAACGTTGCAGTTAAGTTTTAGTTTGGTTGCACTTAGGTTGTGGTTAGGTTGTCATTAAAACGTTTCTACAACGTTATTATAACGTTGCGGTTTGGGTGTGATTTGGTTGTTTAGGTTGGTCCGTTGAAACGTGAGCAAAACGTTCTCTGAACGTTGCAGTTAAGTTCTAGTTTGGTTGCACTTAGGTTGTGGTAAGGTTGTCATTAAAACGTTTCTACAACGTTATATATAACGTTGCGGTTTGGGTGTGATTTGGTACTTAAAACAAACAACCCGCAACGTTATAATAACGCTGTAAGAACGTATTTAATGACAACCTAACCAGAACCTTAGTGCAACCAAACTAGAACTTAAACTACAACGTTCAGGGAACATCTTTTTCACGTTTAAAGGATTAAACTAAAACAACCAACTATTTGAGTGTTACAACGTTGTTAAAACATTATGTAAACGTTTCCGATGATCAACATGCAACGTTCAGAGAACGTTTTAATCACGTTTCCAAGAACCAACCTAAAACAAACAAACCGCAACGTCATAAAACGTTGTAAGAACGTTTATAATGACAACCTAACCACAACCTAAGTGCAACCAAACTAGACTAAACTTTAACGTTCAGAGAACGTTTTGCTCACGTTTCAACGGACCAACTTAAAACAACCAAATCACATCCAAACCGTAACGTTATAAAAACGTTGTTAAAACGTTTTAAATGACGCAACCTAACTGCAACCTAGTGCAACGTTGCGGAAACGTTCTGTGTTTGCTGGGAATAGTCTTTTGATGCATGACTTGAGGTACATAAAAAGGATTGAAACCAAGTCACATTGCACATGTCAAGTCATTTATTTAAAAAAAAAGTCAGGACGAGAAACACATTATTTTTGTTACTTGGCCTAAGCACTACTAGAGCAAAAACTGAACAGGACAGTCCTACTGCCATAAAAGGAAAGCGTTCCAGGAGCATGAATAAACTTTAAGGCATTCATGAGCATATTGTCAGTGCTCCAAACCAGGGCATAACTGCTCCAAACCAGGGCATAACTGCTCCAAACAGGGGCATTGCTCCAAACCAGGGGCATACACTCTAAGAAATTAAAGAACCTTTTTTGTCCTGCTAGGAGTAGGAGAACCCTTAAACATTCTTTAAAGAACCAAAAATAGTTCCCCGAACGTGATACAGAACCATTTTTGGTTGATACAGAACCATTTTGGTTCTATGAAGAACCTTGTTTGGTTCTTCAATTTTCAAGAACCTTTTTTGAAGGTTCAAGAAAGAGGGTTCCTTATAGAACCTTCAAAAAAGGTTCTTGAAAATTGAAGAACCCCAAAAGGTTCGTCATAGAACCAAAAATTGGTTCTGTATCAACCAAAAATTGGTTCTGTATCAACCAAAAATGGTTCTGTATCATGTTTGGGGAACTATTTTTGGTTCTTTAAAGAACCTTTAAGGGTTCTCCTGGCAGGACAACTTTAGAACCATATTTCTAAGCGTGTGAACTGCTCAAACCAGGGGCATAACTGCTCCAAACCTGGGGCATAACTGCTCCAAACCAGGGGCATAACGCTCCAAACCAGGGGCATAATGGCTCCAAACCAGGGGCATAACTGCTCCAAACCATGGGCATATCTAGGGGGGGGGGGGGGGGGGCATAACTAGGGGGGGGGCATTTCCCTAGAGTCAGAATGATAAACTCTATGTACCGTATATAAAAATTAAAGAATATATAGTCGGTTATGACCTAGTGATCACAGGCCTGTCCCCCTCATGCCTCCCCCGGGGCCTCCCCCAGCCCGCAATTGCCCGCCCCCAATTGAAGACCTGAGTTATGCTAATGCTCCAAACATGACAACGATGATGAATGAAGTGCTGTAAGAACATGAAACTATAGTACTCAAAGTCAAGGAGAGTAAACTGTAAAGTCTTAGAGTTTTAAGCTACTTTTAGGTATTATTTAGACATGTATGCGAAGTCAACATTTTTATTTACTTTGGGAGAAAAATGGGATGGGGCTTGATCTGACTGGGGGAAAGAGGGGAAGGATAGTGATGGGGGGAGGGGAGGCAGTTCCCCAAGTAAATTAGTATGGTAATAATTTTTTTATTTTTATTATCTTCATTTTAACAGAAAAGTCTACCTCAGAAAGGAAAACCAAAGAGTCCAGAAATTGCAACTGAAGATCATGAATATGACCTGTATGATTTGACAGAACTCGATGATGCAGTATCCCGATACGGGCCCGAGAGAATGGCCAACCGGTGCGTCTTTACGGGGAGAGAGAGGAGGAGGCCAAGGAGACGTGGGAATTGCACCAACTACAATGTTATTGTCAGCAATATGATTTCTCTGGAAAGATCACTCAAAGAAGTACGGGATGAAAGGTAATGGGGGAGGTGTGGGGGATTGGGGGGAGAGGGAGTGCTGAGTATGAGGGACCTTTTTATGGATATCTCCACACGTCAGTGGCGTAGCTCAGGGGGGGGGCAGGGGGGGCAGTTGCCCCCCTGACAGAACGTTTTTGTGCCCCCGCCCCCCTTTGTGCCCCCGCCCCTCTCTTTGGATATAGTGTTTTTATGCGGGGTAACCATTTAAAAATGACCATTTTAGATTGGTTTTTAAAAATAAATGACCATTTTTGTTAAAAAACTGGCTTAAAACCCTGAGGATTGGCCAACATTTGTTTACTATAGTGCTTCTTTGACTGGGAAACTTTGTGTCCGTGCGAAATTTTTGACCGTGCGAAATTTTTTGACTTCACCCCCCCCCCCCCCCCCCCCCCCCCCCACTTACGGAAATTCACGAGGTGACTGACTTGAAAAAAATTTGGGGCAACCTTTTACGAAATTTTTAGAATCTTGCCCCCCTGAAAAAAAACCTAGCTACGCCACTGCCACACGTATGGTTGGTAGGGAAGGGAAAGTGTTGTGACAGGGTTAATAAGGCCAACAACAACAAAAGTTGACTTGCCCTTTCAGGGCCAGAGTCTGGGTCGGACGGTCGGATTTTTAAAAATAAAAAAAAAATACAGGGAGATAGGCTACTACACAAAACACGTTTTAAAGAAGAAAACAAAAATGATTTTTTTTTTTTAAACAAGCAGATACTACTCAAAAACACGTTTTCATCTTTCTTTATTGTTTTGTGTGCTTCTTGCAACACAAAAAAAAATAGCGACCCTAGATTTCCGAAAATATCGGGTCGGTCGGAAAGGGCAAGTCAACTTCTTCTTTTTTTTGTTGGCCTAACATGGTGCATGACTTCAAGTGTCTCTTATAGGTCAGAATGTATTGGATGTGTTCTATAGTTCAGTCAGTTCCAAATTGGCGAAACCTATTTACAGTAGCGAATGAATTCAGAAGAGTGTCGCGTGTAAACCTTTTGCATGGCGCAATGTGGCGCGCAATGTTGCAGTGTCATTGTATGCATGTCTTGCATGACGCTTGCGTATGCCAAAATCGCGCTTATACGCTTGGATTACTTTGGCGCGAGGATAGATAAAAACCTAATATTTCTCGCCAATTTGAACTGATTGAACTATAGTTCTGAGAGCAATAGCTCGGCTTATGAACATCGTCGAGAACACGTTCTGACTCCTTTGGACACGTCATGTGTTCTGCTTAAGGGGGCTGTGCACATTCGGTATAGCCTCCGTAAAACTGCCGTAACTTCTTCATTATTCATTTAATCTATATAAAAGTATACATTTTTTTGCAGGAAAGGTTCAATGAATCCAACCATGATCATGAAATTGACCATTTTGGAAAAAATTATTAAAAACACGTTTTTGACCCATTTTAGGTTCTGCAATGATAACTCAAATATATTTTGTCAAATTTTGTCATACTAGTTTTATTATATTCCTCATCCAATTCATTAGAATCGTTTTTTTGTTGTTGTTGAAAATCTTTATTATTTTTGAATTATAGACAAAAAAGTGCTAAAAAACATGATTTTTTACCTCCGAAGTCGTGAAAATCACCATTTTGGTAAACAATCACAAGTTATGGCAGTTTTACGGAGGCTGTACCTGAAGGTGCACAGCCCCTTTACGTGTTCTGAAAGTGTTCTGCCTTTCTTCGGTTAGAACACATCAGTGTTCACACATTTTGGATGTGTTCAGAAAGTGTTCTCAAAATAGCTTGCACATGTGGCAATGTGCTCTGAGTGTGTTCTATCGATGTTCTGAGAATGGCTTGGCCTTTGAACAACATCATGAACATATCTGAACACATTTCCACCCACCTGTGATAACCCCCAGGTGATATATTTGGGGATACACACGGGCTGTCAAATACCTTTATTTAAAGTCCTTGGAGTCCATCAATATCCAATTCAGACACAGATGAGAGTGGTATTCTAAAGTAGTCCTCCAATTTATTTTAATGTAACTACCATCCCCTAAAGACCCCTATATTAGGTAAACATCATACATTTGTCACCTAAGTCTTCTTTTGATTGAAAATTTGGCAAATTTATTACACAAACACTCCCAATCCCATCTTTTGGAACAATCTTTAGATCTCACTCATGTCGAGGAACTTACAACAGGATTCAAGAGCGCCAGGCCTTACACATTTAAATTTTGGCCCCCAAAACCATTGTATTGTGCTGGGATTGTATTTTGGTACCTCAGAGCAGAGTGGTACCAACATACAATCCCAGCATCTGCAAATTTCAGAAAGCTAAAGGGTGTAAAGGCGTATGTAGAAAGATACCAGGCAGGCACTTACACTCTGAAACATGGTGGCATCAATTATGCACTCAACCTAAAATACGGGTCAAATTATGATAGTGTAAGAAGTGTTAGGCCAAACAAAGAAGATACTCTGTCTCAGAAACATTTTGCAAATAAGCTTCTTTTTTTTAGAAAATAGGCTATGAGTTTTTTGTTGTTGTTGTTGCTAATCCAAGCTTCAGAGAACTCTTTTTAAACTTTTTTTCTAAATATAAAAAAAGAAGAAAAAAAGAAAGAAAATCAAAAAAAAAAAGAAGAAAACAAAACGAAAGGTTTTTTTAGGCCTCAGCGCATAGACCCATGCACCGTAGCTCATTTCACATACCCAATGCAGATTGCAGGCGGGCTTCTGAGACAGACTATCTTCTTTGTTTGGCCTTAATATAACAATGTTTTAATTAAAAGTTCATAGGAAAATGCATGGTATGCCTTGGTGAGATAGATGCATGAAATAGATGATGCTTCAGTCCATATATTGACCATTTTACAAAAATAACCAAACCCAGAATTGAATCCATTCCTGCCATGCATGGCTTCCATATAATGACAGGCAGGCAGCCGTGTTAGTTGTACATCTGATCTTATCATCACTATCAATTATTTTCATAGCATTCCCACACCACCATGTAGACTATATAACAAAGAAAAGCATAAGACTAAAGAGGAACACACATGTACAGACGTTATCATCTTTCTTGGTCTGTTCGTTTTGCTGCGTATTGACGCTACAAACAAAAATGTTAACAATCTTCAATTGGCAAACTGTGAAGTTCCAGTCTAGTGGGAATGAAGCCTCTCTTTCTTTTTTATAATTTCTATTCTATTTTTTATTTTTTTATTTATTTATTTATTTATTTATTTATTTATTTATTTATTATTTATTTTTTTATGTATAAGTTTTTATTTATTTATTCATTTATAGTATTAACTAATTAATTTATATATTCATTTAGTTATTTATTTTATTTTTTAAAATTTTATTTATTTGTTTGTGAGTCCTTATTTGTATTATTTTTTTCATTTTTTTAAATTTATTTGTTTACTTATTTATTTACTTTATTTATTTATTAATTCATTTATTCATTTATTATTTAATTTATTATTATATTATTTTTTTACATATCCATTTATCATTATTTACTGTAAAAATTTCATTTTTGAGGGAGGGGAACGTTTGCAAATATTTGTTAATTAATATGATTTCTAATTTTCTATGCTGTCTTGTGTTCTTGCTATTTTAACGTCATATGCATTCCAATTATTTCCAATGGCAGATGCACAGAGATTTCTTATGCCAGATCATCTCTGTCAACAGCGAGTATCATCATCGCATTCCACAACGAGGCATGGACTGTACTCATGAGGGCTGTGTATAGCGTCGTGAAGAGAACACCGGCCGAATTATTAAAAGAAATTATTTTGGTTGATGATGCCAGTGATGGTAAGTTTCTAAGGTCCAATTGTTTTTGCCAAAATCACAATTACACAAGGTCACAAAAATCTGTAAAAACACCTTGCACCAAAACCACCCCTAATAGCAGCCAAACCAAAACAATGGAAAACTAATAATAACTTTCTTAACCCTAACCCCGGTTTAGGATTTTTGACCGGGATCACAATTTTCGAGGAAAAAACACCAAACTAAATCTCCGGGAACCTGCCGGGGGATTCGATCCGGGGACCCTCCGTTCTCGAGCCCCCACCTTCCTAACACTAAGCCACGGCCCTCAGCTACACATTCGTGCAGTATACTGCACTCATTATATAGGCTCGGTTGACTACGTCATCGAAAACCGACGGCGCATGCGTTTGGAGAGGGACTTTGGATTAGCATTTTTTAGCACTCAGGGGGGTTAGGGTTAATAGAACACGAAAAAAAATCTTTTTTTTTTTTACCATAACCCTAACCCCGGTTTAGGATTTTGACCGGGATCACAATTTTC